>JAQFVV010001303.1:0-83684 GCA_028023455.1 Epiperipatus broadwayi | reverse complement strand
CAACCCGGCGACTTGTCGACGTCGCTATTTCTGTATGTTCGCTGTTCTGTTGACGATTCCCTTTTACGAACCTGCTGTGTTATTTCGTCCGGGGTTTACATAATGTTTTGTGAAAATAATTTCAAACACATATACACGTACGCTTTTATTTGTTTCATACGTAGATTCAGATTGAACCCGAGTAATAGGCGCCAGGAGAACCTTTACAAGCTCGCCACGCACGTGCACACGCTCACTCAACTATATCACAGAACATGCCCAAGCATCACTCCAGCGGACAGCAAGAAACGAACACAGCAACACTGTTTTCGAACTAGATCGCACTTTACCGTTAAAACAATATTAAAACACCTTTATCACTGTTGGGCCCGCCCTATATCCCCCAGAATAAATTAACCATAACTTAACATTAACATAAGAATTGTATGACAAATATAAACGCTATTAATATACTTAAATCTTAACTAAAATATTAAATGTACCCGTTCAACTTATACAACATAGATCACTCTCGCACTCATTCAACATTATTTAAATAAATTTGAAATTCCAAGCGATCAATAAAAGAAGTATTAATTAAATGAATGATTTATTTAGAAAAACTGGGTAAATAAAATTATCATGCAGATATATGATTTAGTAAGTCTAGATAACATAATTACGGAATTAGGTATGAATTTGCACAGATATTTGCTGACTCTTAATTGCACATATGATTCTGGTTGAGTTCTTTAGTGATTCAATTTGGTCATTAGTAATTTTATCATTTTACACTTAATGTTTGTAAATCGTTCTCCACTTTAAAGTTAATTTAGCTGGTGCATGAATGTGTGAGCAAATGTTAAAATATAACTACCTGTGGAACGAGAAGACTGTAATGGGATCCTGAGCGATGTTTTCCTTAATTCAGCATGCCGGCTTTTGGTGGGGCTTCCAGGGCGTGTGTGGTCCTTGAGTTCATTTTCTCCGAGGTTGAGAGCATTCTAGGATCGATCAGCGGTGCCAGGTGCGAAGGTTCGGTGGCCAAGCCGCGAATTTTGGATTCAGCAACGCATTTCGTCTACGGTATCACACAAAGTTTAGGTTAAGAAGTCCAAGTACTTAATCAGAAGCTCTGCCAAAAAAATTAATAATACTCTCCGCTAAAATTCAAATTAATTTCGCCTTCCACAACTCTTAATCAATAATTAATAATTGTATAACTGTCTCTCTCCAGTTCTGTCTTGCCTTTTTCTTCTCTTCTTTCCCGCCACGACACCTTGAATTTTTCCTCCAATCTCTGTCATGCACTCATGAGTCATTAGTTCTTATTTGCTAATTAAGGGTCCTCTTTATTCAATGGTTTCTGGGACATTTGCACCACGTTGGAATTTAATTTAGTTTTACCATTTTTTTTAAGTATTGTTTTAGCTGGAGCCAGAAGTCTAAGTAGTACAATAGCAGTGTACACTTTTTATCACCTCTGTTTCTAAATTTGGATTGTTATCTAGACTTTACCAACATACATCCTGCTTATTGTTTCAAATTCTCTAAATTTTAATCTACTAATTGCCCCCCCATTCAAAATATCTTAGATCGCTTGGAATCTTTTAACCTATTGCAGATTAATTAATTTACTTATCTTTTTTCTTTCTTTTTTGTTTAAAAATGATTTAATAAAAAATTTCTAATTTGTTCTCGATCATTCTTTTTTTTTAAAACGAAATAACAAAAAAAAGCAAACTTACAAATAATGATTCTAATAAATTAATTCCTCAAAAAAAATAAAAACTCTTTTAATTTTAGTTCAATAAATCTGACAGGTACTCTTGTATAGCTGCGATCTGCTTTAGAAACGGCCGTTTCTCGTTTATTCTTAAAACAAGATCGTTTTTTAAAAAGTTTTGTACCTGTCATTTATTTCGTCATTAATATATATCTCTAACTTTCCTAGGTTCAAACCCTATGTAACGCTATTCCGTTACATATCTCCCCGCCTGGTGTAGAGTAAAATCCGAGGATTGCGGATTTTAGCTCTGATAAGGAGCCAAGTTATTCGGCCCTCTTCAGTGCCCTCGCATTAAATGTCCCCTTTCCTTGGGCCAGTACAAAGGCATTATTCCCATATGCCCTGACGATCTCATATGGGCCCTCATAGATGTCGAGGAATTTTTTATATACGTTCTGTTCCGGTCGACTGACCGGATTTGATCTGACCATCACTCGGTCTCCCACAGTGAACGTGTTTCGGATTGGCCTATTGGTCTGCCTTCGCATTTCCCCCATATGTTCCAATCTCCGTAATGCTATCTGGTTGTCATGTTTTCGATCAACTCTTCCTGTTCGGATCGAGGGTCTATCATCGTAAGGATATGGTATAGGTCGTCCATAATGGAGTCGACTGGGTTCAAGTCCAGTGGACTCATTCTTTGAGGTATTGATCATTTCAGTAATCCGGGGAATCTCCCGAACCCATTTCCGATGATCTCCTGCAGTGTACACGCGGAATAGCCGCCCCAACTCCCGCATCACCCGCTCGCATGGGTTGCTCTGCGGGTTCCGGATAGACGTCATATGATGTTTGATCCCAGTTTGGTTCACCCATCGCCTCCACACCTTTGATACAAATGGTGTGCCATGATCCGATAAAAGGCACTTAGGTTTCCCGATGATGGGAAACTGTTTGGTTTCCAACAGTTTGATGGTCTGGTTTGCATTAGCCCGGGCCATGGGGTACGCGGCGACCATTTTGGAGCACAAATCATATGTGACCAGTAAATACCTCTTCCCCCCAAACATCGGCAACGGCCCGTAATAATCAATAGCCAGGGTGTGGTTTGGTTCTCGGACGATGATCGGTATCTGAGGTCCTTCATTCGACCGATTTAGCGGTTTTGTCCTCGCACAAATCTCACACTTCCGTAGTCTTCTGGCAATGTCGTGGTGCATCCCTGGCCAGTAAAACCAATTACTAAGGTACCCCTCAGTCTTGCTTGTTCCGTAATGGCCACGTTCCTGATGGGTCTCATCAACCATTCGATCCCGCATTCCCTTCGGTATTACAATACGGGTTTGTTTCCCATTCCCTGTTTTCCTTTGGACTATTCCTTCCAGAATAATGCACCGGTCCCGATATTTCCATAACAGACCCCCCCAGTCTCTTCCTTTTTCTGGTCGGGCCCTGCCTTTGGCCTCCTCTCACGTAGGTATCGTATTATTTGTTGGCATTCTTCATCCTCTTTCTGGCCCCTCCGAATGTTGTTTGCACCAAACTCACTCTCCCTGCTTCGCCTGGTAGTAGCGGCTATGTACGCGAATTCCTCAGCCTCGGCATTTGGCTGTGGTCCCACAGGGTAACGGCTCAGTGCGTCTGCGATCACGTTATCCTTCCCTTTACAATATTCCACTTCATATTGGAACTCCTGCAGGGCTAAGCTCCACCTCACTAATCTATTATTTGTCAAAAAACTTTTATTCAGAAATTCCAGACTCCGATGGTCGGTAATTACTTTCACTTTGGATCCGACCAGGTACTGTCTGAACTTTTTGAAAGCCCATACTATGGCGAGGGCTTCTCGTTCGGTGACAGTGTATCTCCGTTCGGGATCTTTGAGTAGTCGGCTAATGAATGCCAACACCCTTTGTTCTCCATCCGGTCCCTTTTGGTACAACGTGGCTCCTAGCCCAATGTCGCTACTGTCCGTCTGTACCCAAAATATCTGGTCGAAGTCTGGGTATGCTAAGATGGTCTGTTTTAAAAATCCTTCCTTCACCCTCTGGAAACTCCGTTCCCGTCTCTCATCCCATATCCACGCTTGCTCCTTTCTTAACAATTGTAATAGGGGTTCCATATCATGGGAGAAGTTTTCATAAAATTTGTTGTAGAAGGTGCACATTCCGAGGAATGCTTTAATATCCTTTCTCTTCTTCGGAACAGGGAATTCTTGGATGGCCTGGATCTTTTCGGGGGTTAGGCCGTATTCCATCCTGGCTTATGATATGTCCCAAGAACTTGACTTCCTGGGTCGCAAAGTGGCTTTTTTTTTAGGTTTATTTTTATTCCCTTCTGTTCACATTCATGGAGCAACATTTCTAAGTGCCGACAATGCTCCTCTATGTTTTCAGACGCTATAATGATATCGTCTACGTACATCGTGACAAATTTCTTAACTTCATCTGATAGGGTTTGGTCCAGGCACTGCACTAAGCCTGCACCACTATTCTTTAATCCAAAAGGCACGCGGTTAAACTGGTACGCCCGTCCGTTATATTTGAATGTGGTGTATTTTCGATCGTCTGGGTGGAGGCTCATTTGCCAGTAGCTATTTGTCAAGTCCATAGTGGAAAAGATTCGCTTGTTCTGAAATCTTGTCATCAGTTCGCTCATGATGGGCGGAGCGTTTGTATCTGGAATTGTCACCTTGTTCAGTTGTCTGGCATCGAGGCACAATCGTATCGATCCGTCACCCTTTTTACGGCTAAGATGGGGTTGTTGTATGGCGAGGTACACTTTGAAATAACCCCCCACTTTATCATCTGTTCCAGCTGAGTTTCAATCTCCTTCCGGTATTGGAAAGGGATTGGGTACGCCCTAGTTTGATATGGGTTGCTGGTGTTCAACCGGATTCGGTGTTCGTACCCCTTGATTACTCCCGGCTTGTCCGAGAAAACACTCTCGTAAGTCCCCAGTATTCCTTGAATCCTCTCTCTCTGCCCTTTATCTGGCCCTGTCATTTCATTAACTCTTTTCTCAATCTCCCCTTTTACCATGATACATTGCAGTTCCCTCTGCCCTTCTGGTTCTCTGTCCATGGTTTCCCCAAAAGGCACTATGACTCTACCGATTCTTGCTTGTTCAGTCCCATAATCAATGCTACACTTTGCCATTCTCATAAAATCAGACCCTAACACCAAGTCATGTATCAGCCCCTCAAGTATTAACACAATCTGGGTGAATTCCTGCCCTGCAATAACTATATTCGCCCACACCTGTTTGGTCTGTATTCTTGCCTTTTTCCCATTGGCCAGTATAATCTGGGTCCCTTTCAATGGCAAGATTTTCATTTCTGTTTGCCCTTGGGCGATCCTGTCAAAAGTTTCCTGAGCCATTACCGACACCTGACTTCCTGTATCCAGCAGCGCCCTCGTATGAACCCCTTGGATTGACACATCGATCTTTGGGCACTCCTGTTTTCCCCGAGGTCCTTCCCCCCTTCATCTTGTGCTATATTAGCTATCCTGATCCCATCATTCCCTTCTTTGCTAAAATAGTCATCATTTTCGGCCGCCTCTAATATCTCCAACACTCGTTTTATCTCAGTTTCCCCCTCAATGACTTGTCTAATCTCCCTGGGCAGGTTGCGCCCTGCTATCCTGATTCGCCGCTCTTCCGGTATTTGATATTCGTTTATTTTTCTTAATCTCGCCACCTGTCGCTGTATGAAGGTACTGTATGTTTCATCTTCTTCCTTTTTGCTTTGTTCGATTGCCCACCTTTCCCTTTCTTGTTGGGCTAGTCCCCAATATCTTCCCATTATGGCTCTTTGGTATTCTTCGAACGTTTCCGGTTTCTCTTTCATCGCCTCCCACCATTCCACCACTTCCCCTTGGATGTGGCTGCATGCAATCGCTATCTTAGATTCTTCACTAAACTGCCCGCAAGAGAACAACCTCTTCAGACTTTCCACATGTCGACACGGGCTTTCGTCTTCCTTTCCTTTAAAATGTTCAAGTTTAATCCACTTTCCCTCCATCCTGTTTAATATTCGATTTATATTTGGCTATAGTAATCCACGGCTCGTCACCTACTACTCCGCTGGTCCCACTGACTGTCTTGCCCTATTTTCAGATGCTCCTTGCTCTTAAAATTCCCACTGTAAGCCCTCAAGTTTAGTTTCTATCGCTCAGATTATCCCAGTTCCCACTGTTCCCCTTTATTTATATTCAGTAGCCATCGGTATATGTGCGGTTATACCTATATACTGTTACACGCGTCGTTACATATGTAGATACGCTATCCTTTACTTAACTTTTATAAAAAAAATTTTTTTTTTTTCGGTGGTTATTTATATATATGTGTTGTTTACGCTCAACGTCCCTTTTATTTTTAAGTAACACACTCAACACTCCTAACAAGATCCCAGTTACAGTTCGTTCCTTTGTGCAAGAATATAATAATATTAAAATGCGTCTTTTAACGCTGTATATTTTTTTCGATTAAAATTATTTGCGGTTAACTTACTAATATAGAAATTAATTTATGAATTGCTTCCTTTTACTATCCGATATTTCTTCCACGGAATCCCGCTATCCCACAGCTTTCTACAAATATCAGGTATATTCGGATGCTTGATTATTTTAATAATGATAAAAGAACTAAATCCCCTTCCCACTCTCTCAAGCAATGTTTAATAATTTGACTTTTAGTGATTATAAAATTTCCCCCCCGCTTTCATCGATAATTCATTCTGTAATTTCGAGCGCCCTCTCTTCCTTTTTTTTTTTTAAAAAAATGTCCTCCGACCGCCTTATTTAGGCCGCTAAACGTATTTCCTTCTCAGGGTCTCTTTATTTAAATTGACTTTCGTTATTAGAACCGTCAGTTATATCCCCGTCGGTTCTGCCCTTTGAAACAACAGTTTCGCCGCACGTTGACGCGCCAAATGCAACCCGGCGACTTGTCGACGTCGCTATTTCTGTATGTTCGCTGTTCTGTTGACGATTCCCTTTTACGAACCTGCTGTGTTATTTCGTCCGGGGTTTACATAATGTTTTGTGAAAATAATTTCAAACACATATACACGTACGCTTTTATTTGTTTCATACGTAGATTCAGATTGAACCCGAGTAATAGGCGCCAGGAGAACCTTTACAAGCTCGCCACGCACGTGCACACGCTCACTCAACTATATCACAGAACATGCCCAAGCATCACTCCAGCGGACAGCAAGAAACGAACACAGCAACACTGTTTCCGAACTAGATCGCACTTTACCGTTAAAACAATATTAAAACACCTTTATCACTGTTGGGCCCGCCCTATATCCCCCAGAATAAATTAACCATAACTTAACATTAACATAAGAATTGTATGACAAATATAAACGCTATTAATATACTTAAATCTTAACTAAAATATTAAATGTACCCGTTCAACTTATACAACATAGATCACTCTCGCACTCATTCAACATTATTTAAATAAATTTGAAATTCCAAGCGATCAATAAAAGAAGTATTAATTAAATGAATGATTTATTTAGAAAAACTGGGTAAATAAAATTATCATGCAGATATATGATTTAGTAAGTCTAGATAACATAATTACGGAATTAGGTATGAATTTGCACAGATATTTGCTGACTCTTAATTGCACATATGATTCTGGTTGAGTTCTTTAGTGATTCAATTTGGTCATTAGTAATTTTATCATTTTACACTTAATGTTTGTAAATCGTTCTCCACTTTAAAGTTAATTTAGCTGGTGCATGAATGTGTGAGCAAATGTTAAAATATAACTACCTGTGGAACGAGAAGACTGTAATGGGATCCTGAGCGATGTTTTCCTTAATTCAGCATGCCGGCTTTTGGTGGGGCTTCCAGGGCGTGTGTGGTCCTTGAGTTCATTTTCTCCGAGGTTGAGAGCATTCTAGGATCGATCAGCGGTGCCAGGTGCGAAGGTTCGGCGGCCAAGCCGCGAATTTTGGATTCAGCAACGCATTTCGTCTACGGTATCACACAAAGTTTAGGTTAAGAAGTCCAAGTACTTAATCAGAAGCTCTGCCAAAAAAATTAATAATACTCTCCGCTAAAATTCAAATTAATTTCGCCTTCCACAACTCTTAATCAATAATTAATAATTGTAATAACTGTCCTCTCCAGTTCTGTCTTGCCTTTTTCTTCTCTTCTTTCCCGCCACGACACCTTGAATTTTTCCTCCAATCTCTGTCATGCACTCATGAGTCATTAGTTCTTATTTGCTAATTAAGGGTCCTCTTTATTCAATGGTTTCTGGGACATTTGCACCACGTTGGAATTTAATTTAGTTTTACCATTTTTTTTAAGTATTGTTTTAGCTGGAGCCAGAAGTCTAAGTAGTACAATAGCAGTGTACACTTTTTATCACCTCTGTTTCTAAATTTGGATTGTTATCTAGACTTTACCAACATACATCCTGCTTATTGTTTCAAATTCTCTAAATTTTAATCTACTAATTGCCCCCCCATTCAAAATATCTTAGATCGCTTGGAATCTTTTAACCTATTGCAGATTAATTAATTTACTTATCTTTTTTCTTTCTTTTTTGTTTAAAAATGATTTAATAAAAAATTTCTAATTTGTTCTCGATCATTCTTTTTTTTAAAACGAAATAACAAAAAAAAGCAAACTTACAAATAATGATTCTAATAAATTAATTCCTCAAAAAAAATAAAAACTCTTTTAATTTTAGTTCAATAAATCTGACAGGTACTCTTGTATAGCTGCGATCTGCTTTAGAAACGGCCGTTTCTCGTTTATTCTTAAAACAAGATCGTTTTTTAAAAAGTTTTGTACCTGTCATTTATTTCGTCATTAATATATATCTCTAACTTTCCTAGGTTCAAACCCTATGTAACGCTATTCCGTTACAATATATATATATATATAGTTTCTTTTTTATTTACAACTTTTTTTACAGTTATTGACACTCAGATGTTTTTTTATTATTCATAAATAAATATTTTTAAAAACAAAATAAACTAATCTAGAATTTCTCACTAATGAATGCCTTTTTTTAAAAAAAATCTCATATGTATTATATACCTTGATAAAAAGCCTGATTTTATTTATGATTTCAAAAACTAACTCCAACCTCGAATTAATTAAATTTATTTAATTTCAAATTTTGAAGTAATATTAAATCTCTTACGGTATTAAATTATAATCACTGAAATTTTAAAAACTATATTTTACTATATAAAATAAATTCATAGATATCAAATAAAAATATATATTTTATATTCAAAATCAAAAGTTAATATATTGCACTTAGAAAAGAATGTAGTCTACTGAGTAATTTTTTTTGTATATTCTCAACATTAGTACTTAAGTATTACTATATAAAAACGAGGTCCCATCGAACTACTGATTTATAAAATAAATTAAATACTCACACACACACACACACACATATATATATATATATATATATATTGTTTATGCTTGAGAGCACTTAATATTTTTATTAGGGGGCCATTTACAGTAATAAAAAACATTACTGGGTTTATTGCTTGAGAATTTGTAAGACGTTCATGCACCAGATCTGTGAGCACAAGTATCATTCCTTGGACATCCCGATCCCCAAGTCAGAAATTCTATCAACAGCAATATTACAACCCTGAAATACATATTTTTATTAGTCAAAATACAATCTACTTCTGTTGTACTACTCATACTTTGACATTCACTTCTGATTAGCATTTTTTTCAAAGAATTCATAGAATATAATTTTTACCTTGCACATTCTATAAGTTTATATGCTCTTTCGCTATATATTACCATAAATAAATTTACCCACAGTACTTTCATCATTCAAATTTCTTGTATAACAATTTTAGCATTAAACTCTTCCATAATTATTTTTAAATATTGTTTGGTCTGATAAAAAGTATTTTGTATATCCATATAAAAATTTTCTACCTGATCATAATAAAAAATTGCGAGGATATAAAGTTGAATTATATAAATATGGTATTTTCCAATAAGTTACATAACTAATCTTGCCATTTTAATTATTATGCCATCAATATTCATGCTTTTGTAGTAACGTATATGTCCGTTTTTTTAAATCAGTTGTCTCTTCATGTTTTCTCCTAACTATATCCCATTTAATATTAGACAGTTCTTTTCCTAATCCATATCATCTTCTTTTTTCAGAAAATAATCTGCAGTCATAAGTACCTTACTAAAATATTGTCTCAAATGGCAAACTGGGTTCATGATCAGGGATTCTTAGCACCTTTCTCTGTCAGCCATAACTGTTGCCTTGGATGATGATTTTATAGTCTTTTGACAATAAAGGCCATAATTTGTTTTTGCCTCTTATGATTGTAAATATATATTTAAAAGATGTATTAACATTTATCCTGCTTTAAAAAAAAACAATTACTATTTCAATTAAGAAATATCATGCAACTAGGAAAAGGTCACTGATGTTTCTTGATATTAAACTCAACGATTAAAAAAGCAAACAACTCACCATGGTGACAGATGTATGTTGTTAAACAGCCCAATCATATTCATTTTATATATGAATACTAATACAGTAATAACAGCTGCAAAGACATGAATGAATGCAAAAAAAAAAAAACATTAAGAATTTGTCCTGCTTAGTTTTATTAAGATCTCAAAGAGGAATCACAAAGTCTTCATTATCAATGACTGATTATTTTGACTTTAAATAACTTACTATATACTATTATTTACATGTTCTTCCAATGGTCTACCATTCCTTTTTTGATTGTCCAAGTTTTTCAAAAAAATATCCAGTGGCAACTAATAAAAAATATCAAAATATCTGATATAAGGTAAACATGATAAACGATTTCTAACGCTTATATAGATGATTAGATTGACAAAATGGAATAAAATGGAGTACCTGTCATAAATATGGAATTCTCTCTGTGAACAATTTTATAATAAAGAAACATTTTATATATTTATACAAGTTACCTTTGTTTATAATTTTATTTTTATCAAAGGTGAATCAGTTGTAAAATAAAGAATTCAAGATGGGGGTCCCCCAAATTTTTTTTAGCTTATACTACATAAACAGAAACTGTTTTACATGGCTTGAATTTTGACTTAAAATTTAAATAACATTGAATAGCTTGAGATTTTCAGCTCAATTGCTTTAATTTTCCATCTTACAATTAATAATAATACTAAAATTGTTTTTTCCTCCCTCACATGTTTTTATTCAACAGTTGTACAAACTAATTCGAGTGATAAATGATAATAACACTAACAGGACAAAGGGTGATGAAACTGTCTTTTACTGTATACATTATTCAGTTGTAAAAATCTCTCTTAACATGTTTGCTGTCAAAACAAATAAAATGTTACAAATTCTAACACTCTTTTCATTTTGTAGCTATTTATATAATAAAATATAAAATATTCAATTACATAATAAAAATATTAATTGTTTTATAATAAGCTTTGTGTTAATTTTGAAATAATTTTTGATTTACTTAAACACAATACAATTTATAAATGTACACACATATACATGTTAACAATTATATCTACTACATATTAACATATTCATATATATATTTAATATAAAAGAAATATAATTAATGAGACTAGGTTACAGATATTAAAGTTAGTTTTATAATTTAACTATTCAAACATCAATTTTTATCGTAGAAAAAAATATATTCAAACATCATCATCATCATCATTATCATTACTACTACTACTACTACTACTACTACTACTACTACTACTACTACTACTACTACTACTACTACTACTACTACTACTACTACTACTACTATTACAACATTAGCAACAAGAACATTGGTATTTGAAGGAAAAGGGTGTGTTTTATTTGTCTCCTCCAAAACGTAATGAATTTTTGTTAAGCAGCTTCTCGTTATTATTATTAGTAGATTTTTTGGATATAGAACTTGGTTTTTCACTGTTACTATATGGATAGAGAGCTTGAATTAACATTGTGTTTATGGCAGATATAGTTTATTTTGGTTGTATATTTATAAATTTTATAAAACCTGTAATCAAGGATTAATACTCGTATTAAATCGGTTAAATTAAAATATATTTTTAAAATTTTTTATTGTTTTAAAATAATTGATGATTGAAAACTGGAAAGTTTTTTCTTTTTTTTTTCTTAATAGATATCTTGTTTTGGATGTTATCGTTCTCCATTACTTATTTATTTAATCACACTGCATTTATGCTGGTGTAGAATGCTCTCACCGCCATTTTGGTTTCTAAGGGGAACCCAAGAAGTCATTTTCTATTTTTTAGTTTACTCCAAATTTCATTTTAGTATGATTACAGCTTTTTATTTTGTTGCTCATTGGCAATTTAATTAGTTATTTTTTAGAACAATAAAATACTAAAATAACAATACTAAAAATTCAAGTGAATAGTAATGTCATGAATAAACTGCAGGTATATATAATCATTAATAGCCATTTTAAAATGAATATGGCCACTGTAACTGCCAGGAAAAAAATAATAATAACAGTACGAATATCCCATTCAATTTACTGAAGTGAGATTTTATTTTTAATTCATGTTATTCAACTGAGAATTAAACCTGGCGTTTTTCATTCTGAGCCAACGATTTTACCACTATATTCATTATAAAAAATTATTCTCCTACCATTCTGTTATCTTATATTATGTTTTGAAAAAAATCTTATAAACCATTACTTTTTATCAGTGAAATGATTTTCTTACAATAATCTGCGAAATTCTAAAAGCAATCTTGCTTCAGTTTTTTTAAAGAAAAATTGAGCAAAATATGAGTTATAAATGGGATGTTTTTTAAAAAGATAACTTTATTAAAAGAGGAAAAGTATAAATTAATTCTTCTTTCTTATTTTTTTATTACAAAAAAGAGCCCAATTATAAAAGTTTTCGATGGATAAAATTGGAAAAATATTTTCTGAAATGAATGAGAGAATATTTCTTTTAAGAAAAATGGGTGGCACTTAAAAAGTTTTCTGTTTCCCTAAATAATGTAGATGTCCACACACATATACAAGCACATATATACATATAAATGTATGAGAAATTGCATTCTGTTAAATATAGCAGCCCAAATAGGTACATATTTTAGTCAATATTATAATCAATTTAAATATATAGGCGAAGTAAAAAAAAAATCACAGTAATAAAATCATAAATTAAGATGTAATTTTTTTTTCCCTGCAACATCCTAATAGTGAAAAAAAAATATATGGAATAAACGTTTCCAATTTTATTTTATTTTTTACAGTAGAATATTTTATATATTAAAATGTTTAATCCTACTTTGATTACACTAGGAATTTTTTTTTTATTTACAAACGATCAGATATTTTTTGATCATATATAATCTGTTTATCTAAAACACAAATTGGAAAAAAAATATGATTATTTTTTTAATAAGATCCATATAATATTACATCAGATAGTCTCTCAAAAATGAGTATGTCCATTTATCTTTGGAAAACAACAACAGATATATAAATAGACCCAAAGAATAAAAAAGATTAAAAAAATATTTGGGTTAGAATTGCTCATGTAATTAAAGGGGTGTGTGTGCATATTTAAATGTATGCATTATAACTTCTAATTGATATGCCAGGAACTGACTTCATAAAGCTAATTACTAATAAGTATGTTAAAGCACTTCACAACATTTAATTTTAGTGTCCAGAAAGAAAGTCAATTCTAAGTCAGTTGCTGCCATGGGCATGTAAAGTTATATAATCAGTTTATTTGCTACATTTAGATAAAATTCAAATATTAATTGAATATTTTCATGCTTATTGCAAAATGATAATCAAACAAAAAAATTAGTCAAATTTATAAGATGAAATTTGACTATAAATAATTTTTTTCTGATATTTATTTACAAGGGGCTGTGCAATGAAATGGGAGATGTTAAAGAAGAATAATATATATATATATGAAAAACAAAAAACACAAGTTAAAAACTTGCATACGCTTGTATTTATGACAATAGATGGCGTTATACCAAAAACACCTTCAAGCGTTTGTTTACATAAACGTCAGAGCGAGTATTTCACTATCTCTAACTTAATTTCCACCTTCATATCATGATTTCAAGCTATTTGCTATCGTCAGTGAAGGACAGGATTAAGAAACTAGATCTAAAACACAAACTCTGAGTATTTAAGAAATAGTTTCTAATCAGCTTGCAAGCATGAATCTTTTAGACACATAAGGTCTTCAAACTCAGCATCGCATTCCAGATAGCTACATGGGTCTGATATCAGTTCAGCATCACCACATAGTAGAAGTCTCTGCAATATATATCATTGCAAGAAAGACCTCAAAGGTACATTTATGAAAAACAAAAACACAAGTAAACAAACGCTTGAAGGTGTTTTTGGTATAATGCCATCTATTGTCATAAATACAAGCGTATGGAAGTTTTTAACATGTGTTTTTTGTTTTTCATAAATGTACCTTTGAGGTCTTTCTTGCAATGATATATATTGCAGAGACTTCTACTATGTGGTGATGCTGAACTGATATCAGACCCATCTAGCTATCTGGCATGCAATGCTGAGTTTGAAGACATTACGTGTCTAAAAGATTCACGCTTGCAAGCTGAATAGAAAATGTTTCTTAAACGCTCAGAGTTTGTGTTTTAGATCTAGTTTCTTAATCCTGTCCTTCACTGACAATAGGAAATAGGTTGAAATCATGATATGAAGGTAGAAATTAAGTTAGAGATAGTGAAATACTCACTCTGACATTTTTGTAAACAAACGCTTGAAGGTGTTTTTGGTATAATGCCATTTATTGTCATAAATACAAGCGTATGCAAGTTTTTAACTTGTGTTTTTTGTTTTTCATAAATGTACCTTTGAGGTCTTTCTTGCAATGATATATATTGCAGAGACTTCTACTATGTGGTGATGTTGAACTGATATCAGACCCATGAAGCTATCTGGCATGCAATGCTGAGTTTGAAGACATTACGTGTCTAAAAGATTCATGCTTGCAAGCTAAATAGAAACTGTTTCTTAAACGCTCAGAGTTTGTGTTTTAGATCTAATTTCTTAATCCTGTCCTTCACTGACAATAACAAATAGCTTGAAATCATGATATGAAGGTAGAAATTAAGTTAGAGATAGTGAAATACTCACTCTGACGTTTTTGTAAACAAATGCTTGAAGGTGTTTTTGGTATAATGCCATCTATTGTCATAAATACAAGTGTATGCAAGTTTTTAACTTGTGTTTTTTGTTTTTCATAAATGTACCTTTGAGGTCTTTCTTGCAATGATATATATTGCAGAGACTTCTACTATGTGGTGATGCTGAACTGATATCAGACCCATGTAGCTATCTGGCATGGATGCTGAGTTTGAAGACATTATGTGTCTAAAAGATTCACGCTTGCAAGCTGAATAGAAACTGTTTCTTAAACGCTCAGATTTTGTGTTTTAGATCTAGTTTTTTAAGCCTGTCCTTCACTGACGATAGCAAATAGCTTGAAATCATGATATGAAGGTGGAAATTAAGTTAGAGATAGTGAAATACTCACTCTGACATTTTTGTAAACAAACGCTTGAAGGTGTTTTTGGTATAATGCCATCTATTGTCATAAATACAAGCGTATGCAAGTTTTTAACTTGTGTTTTTTGTTTTTCATAAATGTACCTTTGAGGTCTTTCTTGCAATGATATATATTGCAGAGACTTCTACTATGTGGTGATGCTGAACTGATATCAGACCCATGTAGCTATCTGGCATGCGATGCTGAGTTTGAAGACATTACATGTCTAAAAGATTCACACTTGCAAGCTGAATAGAAACTGTTTTTTAAACGCTCAGAGTTTATGTTTTAGATCTAGTTTTTTAATCCTGTCCTTCACTGACGATAGCAAATAGCTTGAAATCATAATATGAAGGTGGAAATTAAGTTAGAGATAGTGAAATACTCGCTCTGACATTTTTGTAAACAAACGCTTGAAGGTGTTTTTGGTATAATGCCATCTATTGTCATAAATACAAGCGTATGCAAGTTTTTAACTTGTGTTTTTTGTTTTTCATAAATGTACCTTTGAGGTCTTTCTTGCAATGATATATATTGCAGAGACTTCTACTATATGGTGATGCTGAACTGATATCAGACCCATGTAGCTATCTGGTATGCAATGCTGTGTTTGAAGACATTACATGTCTAAAAGATTCACGCTTGCAAGCTGAATAGAAACTGTTTCTTAAATGCTCAGAGTTTCTGTTTTAGATCTAGTTTCTTAATCCTGTCCTTCACTGATGATAGCAAATAGCTTGAAATCATGATATGAAGGTGGAAATTAAGTTAGAGATAGTGAAATACTCGCTCTGATGTTTATGTAAACAAATGCTTAAAGGTGTTTTTGGTATAACGCCATCTATTGTCATAAATACAAGCGTATGCAAGTTTTTAACTTGTGTTTTTTGTTTTTCATAAATGTACCTTTGAGGTCTTTCTTGCAATGATATATATTGCAGAGACTTCTACTATGTGGCGATGCTGAACTGATATCAGACCCATGTAGCTATCTGGCATGCGATGCTGAGTTTGAAGACATTACATGTCTAAAAGATTCACACTTGCAAGCTGAATAGAAACTGTTTCTTAAACGCTCAGAGCTTGTGTTTTAGATCTAGTTTCTTAATCCTGTCCTTCACTGACGATAGCAAATAGCTTGAAATCATGATATGAAGGTGGAAATTAAGTTAGAGATAGTGAAATACTCGCTCTGACGTTTATGTAAACAAATGCTTGAAGGTGTTTTTGGTATAACGCCATCTATTGTCATATATATATATATATATATCACTTTGATCGATTAAATAAAACCACTTGGGCACATGACATTTAACGAAATTAGCCATTTAATTATATATATATGTACATTAAATTGACATAGTCTAATGCATTTGTAATTAAGAGGAGAATAGCATTCTCTATCTCTCAGGTTGTGGGTTAACATTAAGAATACTGTTTATCTATGGCCTGAGGGATTGGTATTTTTCTCTTAATTACACAGAAATATTAATATTTAACAACTAATTATTATAAAGCTGGATTTCATAATATTATGAATATGAAAGTAAGATATAAAACATATATATAATAAATAAATAACTTTGTCTGAACAGAGAAAAATAATAATTATTAATAGAGGAGCACACTTTCGGTACCGTTGGCCAGATTTCTGGCATGTAATCCGTGACACTATAATTAAGTGACTTATTGATTATACAAATTATTAAATTTAAATACTTTATATATTTCATATTTTATTTTTTAAGCAACTAAGTTTCAAACTCATTCTTATTTTCAATTACCAATATTAAAGCTTGGCATAGCTAATAAAGTAGGCTTTGACAAACTATTTTTGTAAGCTTTATATTGTTGTACTTTACATTTTAGAATCTTGGGTAATTTAATACAATCTAATAAATTATTCTTTGCTCTGATTAATAATAATATATAAATAAGTAATTATAATACTTCATTTTTAAATCTCATCATATTACTGAGTTTTGTCAATATATGTTAAAATGGCTAAATGAGGTTTTTTTTAAATAACTTGTGAATTTTTTTCATTTAAAATTATAATTAATAATCAATAAAGCAAGTCATATATAGCGTGACATTGATTTTATAAGCTTGTATTTACAATCTGTAATAATGTTTTCTGCTGAAAACATTGTTTTTGTTTTGTTTGTTTTTTTTAAATCATGATCATTATTTTGCTAAAATAATTATTGTCTCTTATTTAACCAAAAACAAGATAATGCTTAATAATCTGATATAATATTATTATCAGTACAAATCAATTTAAAATATATTAAGAAAAGTGAAATTGATTATTCAAAAGAGTTCTATGACCAGATAATAACCATTAATCATTTTGTCTTTGTTTTCCACTTAGTTCATTCCACCATTATAATATTTAAAGATTTAGAAAACTAATTAACCATCTTTCATGTGTCCATTTATATATTAATTTTAAAGTTATCCCAAAAGTTAATCATGTTTAATGTGTTTTATATTTATTTTACTTCTAAGATATTGATGCCTAGTTTGAGAGATCATTGATCACCAGATGGCAGCATATTTTGATAACTCATAGCAGGTTCAGTCACTAGCCTTTATCCATAAAAAAACGTTTATAAAAAATAAAGTCAGAGACTGGTCTGTAAATTTTGATATGATGCTTCACTTTGTGTTCATCAATCATACAACAGATAACTCTGGAGTAGTGTGAAAATAGTGTATTGCTGCTTTTAATTCAGATATTGGAAGTAAGCTGAAAAAATGTACATAAAGAATTTGTGTATTCTATAAAAGATATTAGGTTTTAAATTTTATATTAAAGCACTACTGAATCACTTATTAGCTATGTGATAGATTTTGTTAAAGCTTAGTAATTTTTAAAAACATATTTTCCATAATTAATTTTAATTTGCAGTACAGATTCATTTCAAATTGATAAAAAAAAAGTGAATATTAAAAGTGGCCATTGAATTTTTTAATTTATCAATTGATTTTCAGATGTATGATTTTATGAAGTACTGTGATTGTGCTGCTGTGCTCCAGCTTTAAAGCATTCTCTTGTCGCTATTTTAGTACTATTTTGCCTGATTTACATTCATTTAATATACAATTTGGAGCTGAAATAAATATTGATTTATTATTTTAAAAAATCTGAAGATGTCAGTAGTTTACAGAATGGTATTGCAAATTAGCTAACAAAAGCCTGTAACATAACTGATTGGCTGATTATTTGATCGTAGATGTATAAATAGAATTATAAACTCTTCAATTGTTGTTATCAATGGACAAAATGATTGCATATTTTCCATAATTTAAATAATTACAAATGTTTTTACAAAATATTTGTATACTAATTATTAAAAAAATATATGTTTATGCTTTTTAATTTTTAAAAGTACAAGTTAAGATATTCAAAGAAAACTATGAATCTAAGATCAAACAATGTGTTGTAGAACCTATGTAATATTTCAATAATTATAAAATCAATTTTAAATTTGAAAACAGAATTTCATAGCTTTATGATGACAGTAATAATATGCTCATGTTTAGAAAATAAAATTAATTTAACAAAGAATTGCTGTAATTAAATATTGAGAGAGAAGTAATTATTCTCATTGTGTAATTCACTTTATGAAAGTTAAAATATAATTTTTTGTTTGTTTTTTTTTGTTTATAAACATATATTTCTAATAAATCAAATAGAATTTATTTATTCTAAATATGGGATATAAAGGCTTTAAAAATAAAATGTTGAACTACTGACTCAAATTGTCATTAAGGGATGATGGAAAAATATAGAAATGCAGAAAGGTTAAGTTTTTGTTCATTACATCAAGCTAGTTATGAGAACTTGTCTGTAAGTTATTATTAAATTAAACATTATAAAAAACTTTGATTAGATATGATTCTATCAATTTAATTGCATGGAAAGTTAATTAAAGTTTTCATTTTGAATTATTAATTTATATTAGCAAATGGTTTTATTGACATTTGACCACACACACACACACATGATTATTTTAAAAGATCATTGCAGAATCAATGCTCTCCAACATTCCTCTAAGTGTACAAATATGTTTAAAGCATTACTCATCAGATTAGACAATTTCTGAGTGTGAGTAATTAGGAAATTCTTCTTTTATATTTTATCTAAGACTGTTTTGGCAACCATTTCCCAACTAATCATTATATATATATATATATATATATATATATATATATTGTAACCTAGTGTTATTGACACTTGGTTTATTTAGCATCGTTTCCACAGGAAAACAATGCTATCCTTTTCTGGGAAATAAAAAAGTAAAATAATAATAATATTAAGTGATTAATAAAATATGCTATTTACTCACTTTAACGTGTTTTAAGCAAATAACTAAAAAATTTGGTAATCCAATGTCATTTTGAAGAAGAGCATGAATAATTTAATTAAAATATTAACAATAAGAGCAATTTAATATAGTATAAAAGCACATATTATAAACAGTAATTGATTTTGGATGGGTAGAGGGAGAGTAAATGAATATCTTGTCATAAAGCACAATAACTTCTGGTAAATTTTAAATTAATTTAGATAATAGTGTATATAGAATTATACATCACTAATAAGCATTGTTAATTAAATATACTTATTATTTTTCATTATTTGTCAATTTACTTGGTAATCCATTTAAATTCTACAGAAAAATATAATTGTAATAAGTTTTTTTTTTCCTTTCCTTTGTTTATGTATAATTAAATGATTATTTTTCTGTAAGAGGTCACTAAAAGAAGACCGCCAAATTTTGAAGAAAGATTAGTCTGACTTTAGTTTTACAAGGAGGAAGCAGTACTGAAATTCGGTAACAAATTTTTTATTATTTTTTAATTGCATAAATAAATATAAGTCCAGTAAATTTTTAATAATATCATGTGTTGCTAATCCTATTTGATAAGATATTCTGTTTTCTGTGGCCATCTACCTATTTTAAAGCTTTTTATACGCAAAAATATACTATCGTATGCTAAAGTTCAAAATGACCGTATTGACTACAGTAATCACGGAAAGCGTCATTATATTTAAATTAAGCAATATAAGTAATTTCCAGGAAATAAACAATTATTTGTTAACTTTACCTTATTTAATAATCTTTTCATGGTATAAAAGAAAAATTATAATTAAAAGAAATATTATAAAAGCCAAAGGAAGTTAACGAGAAACATTTCGCGCTCTTTCTAAAAGAAATTGTCTGCGTTTGAAAATAATGTAAGTTCCCCACGTTAAAATATGTTTATTCACTGAAAATTATCTAAAAATAATATTAATGATCAAGGATATTTACTTATGCACCTGTATATTTTTTAAAAAGAAAATATAAATTTTCTCAAGGCAAATATCAGAAAATTTGTATGTGTGCATTTTACGGAGAATTCCTTATTAAAGACAAATTACAATTCCTAGAGTAGGAATAAAAACTACAAACATTAGTGGCTTAATTATAACTATAATATAATATGTTATATTATACATCAAATGGAGTCGTTAAAACTTTATATCCACGTAAGTCAGCTGCAGTCCTTATAATAATAGTATTTTGGAAAATTCGCGCATTATTTTATTCATAAGCCAGCTAGCTAAAAATGATACGTATCGCCAATAGTAAAAAAAAAAAGAATTGTATATGTGATCGTCTATTGTCAAATATCCGTCATGTTAAAATATGTATTGTTTTCTTGGATCCCAAAAATTATATCAGTTAATTCAAGGAAGAGTTAACATCCAACGCTGCTATCTTTTCTTTGCCTAATTTATTAATTGCACCAGAATGGAGGCAATTTTTTATATAAATAAAATAATAAAACGTGTTTCTTATTTTAAATTTGCTTCGTGAACTACGAATGGATCAAGTTCTTCATCCAGATAAATTGCCCAACGGAAAAACATTTTTCCAGTGAGATTATAAGCACTTGTTTAGTAATGATTTTTTTTTACTAATTTGTAAAATTATGTGTATTTTTTTTTATATCAACAGGTGAAAGGCTGCATAGTCAAGTAATATTTAAATGACCTTGCAATCATAAAGGTATGTTTTCATGTAATTATTCTAGGTTAAATTTATATTTGACATGAAAAAAAAAAAAAAAAAAATTTTTTATAAAATGTGTTTACTTATGATATGCAATTATGGGTATAAATTTATATGTTAGATGCGTAAAAGAAGAAAGTTTTAGATACTTAATAGGTAAAATATCTAGTTAAAATTATCAGAAGTAATTAAAGAGAAGTGCTATACAGGATATTACTTATTTAAAGTTTGAAACAAATTTATACTATGTTAATTGCGGAACTTATTCCCAATTATTTTTTATTAACGCATTCACTTAATTTAGTTCAAGATACGATACTACCAATTACTTGTTGAATGTTTCTTTGGCAAAAGCGAAAATTATTATGGTTTAATCTGTGTTATCCATTGATTTCAGACGTTGATCTAAGTATACCCCAGAACATAAATTTAGTGTAATTAGTGTATTAGCTTGTCTTGCCCCGATATAGCATCGGTATATGCTTAATATGCGCATAAGTAATAATCGTAATGTATCTATTTTGTGGGATGGAAAATGATCTCCCCAAAAGCTTTATTTTCCATGAGGGGAATAGATAAATCTAGTATTCGGGTATGTTTATAACCCAAGTGATCACTTCTCAGAGTTAGGACGATCAGTAATTTATATTGTATTTAGTGTATTTCATTCGTTAAAATCCCAGGAGAGGATTATATTTGGTGTGTGTTCCTATTATACCCAAGTAAGAGGCAAACACCCACCAAACTATTTTAATATAGTAGTTAACTCTACAGACCTTCAGTGTTATTCCATATTCCTCATGAGAAAATAGAGATAATTCCACCACGGAAGGTGTTGAATATTGTGTTTTGTTTAGAAAGTTATGGCAAGATAACGGGTATATTGGAGGTTAATTCCTCAAGATCCATTTAGTAAAAATAGCGTGCTAGTATATATGATCAATGTCTGGATTTTGCGTCGGAATAGTGCTGGTAATCCACACGTAAGTCAATGGAGAGAGTAAGTTTAAAATTGCGTGATTTAGAAATTTTTATTTGCCAATGGAGGGTTCAAATACTAGGTTTAATTCGGGTTAATGATTAAGTAGCAATCACAATATAACTTATACTGAGAAAAGCAGTGTGTATAACAACTTCAGTTGTTATTAAGGTAAACATTAAAATAATAAGTGTAACTTCTGATAAATAACCCATAAATTATAATAAGTTATCTAAATAAAAACTATCATTTAATTAAAAATATGATAATAAAAATCGTTTGTACGCATTGCCTAGAATCAGATTATTTTTATTTTAAAACAAATAGTTAGTTAATAAAGTTAAGCAGCCGTTCATATAAGATACACTAAACGGATGAGTTAATGTATCGATAATAATATTTATTTTGTTATATTAAATTTGCATAAATGTAAAAAGAAGATGAAGAAGTAGTTCGAATCCAAGTCTAAAAGTATAGACGAATTAATGTTAGATATATTTTGTTTTATCCATATGGGATCGAATAAATTGTATATGTTTGTTTATTATGTTAATCATAAAGGATAGCTTTGTTAAACTGTAATAATAAATTATAATCTTGTTAAAATGTAATAATAAATTATAGTCTTGTCACAAGTTGTTTTGAGTCATTTTTCTTGTGTGCTAAATAAAAGTGTATTGGCATAATACTTGCAATACTTTCTTGAGTCCAAAATAATTTATGAAATCTTAAATTCAATACACCAGATAGACAATTGTAAGCAGATCAGAATATTTCACTATATTTTAATTTAATAAGAATTATTTGTGGAATTGAAAACTTCAGACCAGAACATTTTATTTTATGTGTGTGTAAAATCATTTTATTCCCAATCTAGTAGGTTTTGGTTGCACATTGTTCCGTACACATTTAAGTGAAGTGTCTAAGTAATAAATCTTAGTTAAATTATTGTGTTGTCATGGATAATGGAAGGACACAAAAGCACCCTTGTCTTTTCATCATTCCGACTGAGATTCTGGATAAAATGGCTGTATTATTCAAAATTATGCATTGTTATTGAATATGGTTATCATCTCGTTAAATATTATAATAGTTGATATGTGGATGAAGACACCTGGAATTTAAATAAGGTAAATGTTTCCTATAGCCGACCAGAATGTCAGTCATATGCGACAACACAATACTGCCGAGCATTTTTCTTTAAAAATAACAGAGAACCCTGAGATTAGTGTCATTATTATAATTGCTCTTACATTAAGAATTGATCAATTATGATCAACATTACAAGCGTGGCATGGCTTAAGAGATTGAAACTTCTAATTGTATAATAATAAAATATTGAGAGCATATTGGTAAATTAATGAATGTTTTATTTTAGTCGGTAATATTAAGAATGACATGAAATCATCATCATCATTGTCGAACAGTGCAAGTACTTACAGCTCAGAGGATGTGTTTTGGATAGAGAAAGAATGTTAGTTAGTCTAAATTTTCCTTTTAAATTTATTTTATTAATGATAATTTTTTTTAATTCTATCTCTGTCTGAACTGCATATCGCTGTAGCTGAATTATTATAACTAACCAAACGTCGAGCTATATTAGATAAAAATATAGGGTTTGCTAACCCGTCCTACACGGAAGCGTCCGAATCTCTTTAATAGAATTAGGCTTCCGGAATTGATTTAATAGAATTGAAGCGTTTATTTATTAGGTTAGAATATATATATATTATTTAGGAATATGTGAAAGATTGTCAGCTTTCTTTTCTTAAATCATAAATCAATACTGCAATGCTTTTGTCTCTATATAATACCAAGAGATTGTATTTAGAAGATATAGTCTTTTAAATGCACAAAGCATTTACAGTTTACTATTTTTATTAATTATAGTCTATCACAACTGAATGTATTTTTTCTAATATGAAAATAAAACATATTTTCACATATTAAAATATTTAAACAATTGTATCTGTTAAAATTATTAATTTATAACATCTAACTAATCAATGTAACCGTCTCTCATTAGTAAGGAATGTTTGAAAGGTTGTGAGCTTTCTTTTCTTAAACTGTAAATAAATATTGCAATGCTTAGTTCTTTATAACTTCAAGAAATTACATTGGGAAGAGATATCCTTTCAGAATGCAAAAAGCATTTATAATTTACTATTTTCATTGATTACTATCAAATAATATCTGATGATAATATTTCTAATATAAAAATATAACAGATATTTCATATTTTAAAATATTTAACCATTTACGTATGTTCAAAATTATTAATTTATAATATATATTTACAAGTAAATGGGCTGTGTGTATATATTTATAGATCCTTAAATGTTATATTTTTAATTATAGATCTTTAAATGTTATATTTTTAATGTCAAAAGAATTGATATATTTTCTTTCTTTTTAAGATTTTATGGCTTGAAATATTCAAAATGAATCACTGGATAGAGTTTCAGTAAGTTTATTTTATCTTATTATTAAATAAATAATAAAATAATGTTATTACATGATTAATAATTTTAAATTGAAAAATTGTTCTTTTTTACTAAATATATATGCAGTATTAATTAATTTTATAAGATCCTTACTTATCTTCAATTGCAAAAAACATTTTAATTAAAATTGAACTTTGTATTTTTTATATAGAAGTTATATATAAATTACTATGTATAATTTCTATCTAGAACTAGCTTTTTAGTATTTCTAAGTCATGAGAACTTTTTTAAAAGGAAAATAAATATGAATCTTATAAACTCCAGAGAAGTAAATCATTGAATTATATTATAGTAATATTTCAACTTTTAAATAAAAATAATAACAATTTAGGTATTTTTTGCTAAAACATAGAAGTAAACATCATAAAATGGTTGGTTTTATATTTTTGATTAAAATTATATTACTTTAAATGATATGTTTTATAAATTTTGTTTTAAAAATACATAAATAATTTTTTTTTATAATATCAATTTCAAAACATGATTTGCTTTTATTAATTTAAAAAACTTATGTTAAATACTTATTTACAAATCTTGCTAAATAAAGATAATTAAAAATGATACCATGTTTGTTATTTTAACAACAATCCCAATTATCTTTTTGTTGATTTGGTTTAGAAATTACATAATATATAATGTACTTCAGATTGAAAAGTTAGATGTAAACAATTACCAGATTCATCAATTCAGAATTTGTATTAAACCCAATGGTATGTATGTAAAAGCCTTTCACGTTAGTTAGCAACACATATGAGTGAATATATCTTGTTAAAAGATTTTGATTCATCTTTCAACTGTCATTTCAAGTGATTTAGAGAAACCATGAAAAGCTTCACTTTGTTCTGAAGTAATTACTTAAACAAAATATCACAGAATTGATTTTATATGTATAACATTTAAAAACTGAGAACAATAATTTCAAAAACTAAAGATTTATCTTTACTATTAAAAATAATTTCTAACTTATACTTTGTATCAAAAATTAATATAACTATGTCATTATAATAAAAATTAACTAAAGAAAATAAAAAAAAAGTCTCTTTTTCTTATGTATATATTTAAAAAAAAATCTTGGATAAAAAAAGATAAGTACTTTGGTAATTTTACCCTAATCTTTTAAACTATTTTGTTTAAATTTTGATGAATTTCTTACAATGTTGATTATTTAATAAAATTTATTCAGTATTATTGAAATATATAAATATAAACAAAGTAAAACTCTCCATACATTATTGCCACCTTGTGCTAACCAGAGTAATCAATTATTGCCAGAAAGCTTGTGCATAAAATCCCTATCTAATGCCTACTCATCCAATATCCCCAGACTAGTTTCTGGATTGTGGCCATCGCCAGTGAGGAGCTTTGGATCTGAGAGCACTGCACCTAGAGCTTAGGATCTAATGCAACCCTCCAGCACCCAGCTCCTCACTGACGATGGTCACAAGCCAGAAACTAGTCTTGGGATATTGGATGAGTAGGCATTAGATAGGGTTTTTATGCACAAGCCTTCTGGCATTCATTGATTACTCTGGTTAGCACAGGGTGGCAATACTGTATGGAGAGTTTTGCTTTGTTTATAAACAGTTATGTGCTATTATAAGATAGTGACCGTGTGATGCTTAATATATATATTTTGTAAAATAATATTTAAAACTTAATTAATTCTTAAACTCCACAAATAATAAATAAATTAAGTGTATTAATAAATAGTCACTTTGAGAATTTTTTTAACTTTCTTTTCAAGGGAGACACAAATTTAGATTTACGTTTTCAATACCTTTTAATGTCTCTCTTGAAATATAAATGATCATGTATTGCTAATTTAAATGTTTATCATTATTTATAGGTCAATATTTGGTGTGGATCTTATTTTATCTTCAAAACCAACTGATTAAGTCATCAGTTTTGAGACAAAACATAGTCAAATATTTGTGTTTTATTTTTTGCTTCACTATTGTAACTATAAATTTATTTTTATGGATTTTTTTTATATGAAATTGCTATTTGAGCAAATTATTTAATATTAATAGACATCTTTTAATTTATTATAATCCTGGTTTAAATTTATGTATTTAATTATATATATATATAATATTAAATAATTGTACTTAATATTTTACCCTTTTAAATAAATAAAAAATATGTTTTATAAAAAAAATAAGCTTGTAGCCTTTTTTTGATTTATTATCAGTGCTATGCAAGGGCTTAATAGAGTTTATAAAGTGTTTTGAGTGACACTGGTTCAATTATATATATATATTGTCATAGTTTACAATTCAGAAACTAGCTGTTATAAATACAATCTAATATCGTACTTCACAATGAGCTCAATAGATGGCACTTTCAATATTGCATCTATTTGGGTGATTTACTCTGCAAGTCATGTAAGGAAGGCATAGAAAATATTAGGCATCTGTTATTTGAAGCTAAATGTCTGAAAGCAGAAAGAGTACAAATAATGAAGTTGTGGAAGAATAAATATGAACAAAGTGATTATACAGAAAGTGGCTTATTGATTTTTATGCTGGATTTGGGAAAGATAAGGGGATTTTAGATATAAAGGCAATGGAGTTGATAAAGATTATGTTGTGGAAATGGGATGGAGCAGGATAGAGAACCATATGGGAAAATTCTGGGTGGGGAATGGAAAGAAAAGTCAGTGGCTAACAGGTTTCTCTAGGCATAGTTGCTGAGAGATTCTTGACTCTGTATAAGAAGACATCACAGTGCATCTCATCACATTAAAATGGTAAATAAGTTTTTAGATGAAAATATTCAGAATAATAAAAGTAATATGAAAGTGAGAGTTAATAAAAGTGTAAAAGAGAGGAAAAATCATGCAGATAATAGTGAGCTATTAAACACAAAGGAAGTGAAAAAGGTGTTAATGCTAAATGGGAAAAGTACTTATAAAAGAAGAAGTTGTCTAAAATAGATAATTATAGAGAGTGAATGAAATTGAATAGTAAACTTCTGTAAGATATCAATAAAAGTGGAAGAGATGGAAGTAAAAAATTTGGAAATACTTTAAAATAAAGAATGTAGGGGAGAGAGAAATAGTATTTCTATATAATGAGGGAATATAGTATAGTTTTAGAGAAGAATTAGAGATAATCTTAAAAAATTATGTAGTGGATATACAAAAGGTGCTAGATGTGAAGGGTAGAGTGATAGCAAAATCATATAGTAAAGGAAATATACAATTTACAAAAAATGAACTGAATGAGGCAAGTAAGAAATTGAAATGTGTAAAGGCAAGAGGTTTGGATGGATGGACAGCAGATATGGTAATGAATTTAGGCGATAGGTCAAAATTAAAACTATTATCATGTTTTAATAAGATGGCACAGAAGAGAGATTGTCCAAGTAGTTGGAGTAATACAAGAGTAAGGCTATTATTTAAATCGAAGGGTCATCAAAAGTTAGACAGTTATAGACCAATAGTGGTAACATCAGTGCTATATAAAGTTTTCTCATATATGTTGGCTGGAAGGATTGCAAAATGGATGAAATAAAATAATATAGTGATAGAAATGCAAGGAGGTTTTTGATCAGATAGGCATATAGGAGATAGTTTATTTGTAGTTACACAACTTATGGATATGAGTAGAAATATAGGTAGACAGTTATATATGTTTTTTATAAAAATAGAGAAGGTGTATGTTAGAGTAAATAGAAATAGATTATGGGTAAGTTTAGTAAATTTGGGAATGGATGGAGATTTAAAGGATATTATTAAGAAATTATATGAAAATAATTGCTATATGTATCAATCAGGGAATATAGAATAAGTTCAAGATAAAAATAGAGTGGGTTTAAGGCAAGGATGCCCCATGTCATCTATTGTGTTTTTGTTGTATTTGAGAGAAATGTAGAGAGCAACAGAAAGATTAAAAAGAGGGATAGAGATACAATTAATAGGTCACAAGGGAATATATATTGTCAGGTCTTTTATTTGAAGATGATGTTTTTTTTTGTGTGTGTGCTGAAAGAAAAGAAGATATGGGAGTTATGCTGAGGACATGTATAATGGTGGGTAAAGAGATGGGGATTAAATTTAGTGAAAAAAAAAGTAATGATGATTAATACTGGGGAAAGAGATGGCAAAGAATTTTTATTGGGGAATATAAAGTTAAGTGAGGTGAATAAATATAAGTATTTGGGAATTGTCTTAAGTAATCAGAAAAATTGCTTGGATGAATGGGAGAAAAAATGATAAATGAAGCAAGGAAAAGAAAAGGATTGACAAAGAAATTAACATTGTTCTCGTATAATAAATATGATGTAGCTAGACTTGTATAGAAGGGAGTGGCAGAAGCAGGGTTAACATATGGTAATGATGCATTATGTGTTAGTAAACTGGAATTACATTACTTAAAAAAAGTACAAAGAGAAGTAGTAAGACACGCATTACATGCAGAAGTGTGGATGGCAAAGGAGGCAATTCAAGGAAAAATGGAATGGTCAAGTTTTCATATGAGAGAGGCAAAAAGCAAAATGAAAATGTTCAGCAGATTGCAATTTATTGATAATAAAAGAATAGCCAAAATAGTATTTAATTGGGTTATGAATAAAGGGAAGGAAACAAGATGGTTGAGAAAGGTAATGCAATATGCAGAAGATTTGGATAAAGACTTTATGTCAATATACTTATACAAAAGGTCAGATGATTGAGTTAGGAGAATTTTTGATGTTATAGTGTTAAGGAATGGAATAGAAGAATAGATATATAAATAAAGAATATGGAATTGGAGAGATAGAGATCTAGTATAGAGAGTTAAAAGAGTTTAAATATTTATAAAAGTAAACAGAATATTGGTTGCGAGTTAATTTATGATAATAGTAAAGAAAGTACTTTACTGTTTAAGGCTCAAATGGGATCTTTAACAACAAGGGAATATACACATAAATGAAAAAATAGTCTGCAAGTTGTCTAAGGAAGACACAGAAAATATTAGGCATTTGTAAATTGAATGTAAATGCCTGAAAGCAGAAAGGATACAAATTATGAAGTTGTGGAAGAATAAAAGTGATTATACAGAGAGTGAGTTATTGACTTTTATGCTGGGTTTGGAAAAAGAAAAGGGAAATTTAGATATAAAGGCCATGGAATTGACAAAAATTATGTTGTAAAAATGAGATGGAGCAGGATAGAGAAGAATATGGGAAAACTTAGGGTAGGGAATGAAAAGGAAAGTCAAAGTGGCTAACAGTTTTCTCTGGTCATAGTTGTTGAGAGATTCCTGACCCCGTATAAGGAGAAATCACAGTGTGTCACATCACATCACATTAATCTATATATATTTAAAAATAAATTATCATTCAGGGGACAGTGATAAAAATAATAATAATAATAAAAAACAAGAAGTAATGCATTTCATGTTCTTATCTTTTAACCAGACAGTGGCCTTCGATAAATAGTTTTTATTGTACCAGTGAAAGACTGATTTTTCGTTAAATTCAAATTCAAGTTACTCATTTTTTATTTATATATGTATATTATCATAAAAAGCGTTTGTAAAAAATATTTTTACATGTAAATTGTCTGCTAACATTTTTACATTTTGTTGAAATTTAATCTATGAATATAAATAACTGATAAGTAAATTTGCGTTAAATAATTTAGAAAAGGTTACTTTAAGGAATTATTTAATTTCAAAATTTTAAATAGATAATAATGTTTTGAAGTGAACAATATATTTTTCAATTTTTGTTTTTATTTTCACATTTACTATTTTATTGTATTATTATTATTATTATTATTATTATTATTATTATTATTATTATTATTATTATTATTATTATTATTATTATTATTATTATTATTATTATTATTATTATTATTATTATTATTATTATTATTATTATTATTATTATTATTATTATTATTACTATTATTATTATTATTATTATTATTATTATTATTATTATTATTATTATTATTATTATTATTATTTAATAAAGTGTGAAATACAAATATATTTTTCATAAATAAATTTTCATAGATTTGTTTCTTTTTAAATTATATTTACTTTATATATATATAACGATTAAATGACATATATGGCTTAATAAAATGGTACAATGGCTTACTAAAGAGCAAAAGGCATCTGAATTGCTTTGAATTGCTCTCAATGATATAAAGTGAAGAAAAGTTCACTTTTGTTCATTGAATAGGTTATTATGCCCAATTTATTTGAATATACATGCTAAGTAACTAACTCTATAATTAAATGATTACATTTTATTTTCTTAACATCACTTTTATACTCACATTGGCCAATTAATAATGATATTTGTTCAGAAAGACTTATCTATGAGTCTTAAAAGTTTTTCAGTGATAAATTTACCATTACAGTGCTGATTACTATTTTATTTCTATTCTTTCTATCCATCTCTTACTTTCTTCATCACTGGACAATAATATTTCACTAATAGGTTCTTTAGAGCATCAATCTGTTACAAATATTTTCTTCATTACAATAGATAAAATCAATTTCATAATTTTTTCATCGTTAGATTCGTTTTTTATTCAGTAAATTTATCTTTTTATATTAGATATTGTATTAAAATCTTCCATGAGTATATTAATATTAATTTATCAGGATTATATAGTCTTATGATCAAACGACCAGATAGTCCTTTAATATTCAAACATTAATAGTGTCAAATTGAAAATTTTACATTTCTATTCAATTCTTCTGATCAGTTTTTTTTTTAATTTATGCTAGTCATGTGAAAATTCTTTCTTGAAACATTAGCTCAAAGACTGTCACTCTATTGCTGAGTTAGACTATACAAGATTTAACAGGTAATATTTTGAATATTATTACATAATTTACTCATTTTTACAACTGATACAGAATGCTGAATTATTTATTTGAATGATTTGACAAGTGAGTTTGTGTGAAAACTTAATTGTTAGCGCAGCCATGTTTTTCTTTGCTGTTTTATAGTTATTATACAAACTTCTTTATAGTTGTGTATAAGCTCACTTATTATATTTATTATATATAATTTTTATATAATACTTTAAATAATGAAAAACAATCATGGGGTTAATTTCACATTACTTGAGCATAGTTGTTTCAATTATTTTATCAAGATGGGATTAATTTACTTTACTAAGAATTGGGCCAGGAATTTTTGGCTGTTGAATTTTTTATTCTGTAATTGTGCTAAATTACGCAAGAAAATTCATTAAATCATTTTAATATACTTGTATGAGATTAACTTTTCAGTATATTCATTTTAATTTTGTAACTTTTTTCATTAAAGTATTGTAATCAGAAGAATTTGTTGTTTTAAAGATTATCTCTTTCTTCCTGGAATCTACCCACACATAGACTCATTGCTCAGCATAGTGCCAAATTATGCTGGAAATCACATTGAATATTGTTAGTACATCTAGACAGTTTATTATGAGCTATCATTGAATTTCAAGATATTGAACCATCTGTCATTATAGTAAATTTAATCTCAATGCTCATAATACGTTCAGATTATGAATTAAAATGGGAACATTGCCATTAGAACTAATTAAAATAAACATATTCTTCAAATTGATTAAAATCAACTCTCATATTTTTGTCTACATATAATATGTATAAAATAAAATAAAAATTAATCTTCATGCTAATTGCTACTATTATGGAATTATCTTCTATATCTTTACCCTTATTTTTATATTGTTTATTAATAATGAATTGATTACTTTTACTATTAACTATTCATTTATAATAAGATAGGGTCTCATTATTTAAGCATCCCCCCTTTTTACATCAGAATTCAGTTAACCTTAAGCATCCCATTCAATCGTTTCTTCTCTTTTAGAATCCCTTTACTTAAAATGAATGACACTTTCCATATTCAGCAATTCCAGATCTTTGATTGTGTAGTGGAGGATATATTTATCATTAATGATGAAAAAAGTATAGCTTAGTTGATATGTTGCAGTTTTTCTTTATTACATGAATATTATTTATTGTTTATATCTTAATAAAAGCATATATCATAAAATTTTATTTTTTTGTTTTATTTTCTTCTCTGGGTTATGTTATAATATTTTAATCAGAGTTATCATGATGGAGCCATTTTAAAAATAGTATTAACTAGGTTCTCTACCTAACTATGGATGCTTAGAAAATTCAATTAACTCAAAAGATAGATTGTGAGTGACAAATAATCTATCTATCTATCTATCTATCTATCTATCTGTCTGTCTGTCTGTCTGTCTGTCTGTCTGTCTGTCTGTCTGTTGTTGTTGTCTGTCTGTCTGTGTCTGATCTATTCTGAGTCTATCTATCTATCTATCTATCTATCTATCTATCTATCTATCTATCTATCTATCTATCTATCTATCTATCTATCTATCTATCTATCTATCTATCTATCTATCTATCTATCTATCTATCTATCTATCTATCTATCTATCTATCTATCTATCTATCTATCTATCTATCTATCTATCTATCTATCTATCTATCTATCTATCTATCTATCTATCTATCTATCTATCTATATATATATATAGTCATGACCTTCAGATACTTTTTTTGCCATGGATATTGAAATTCAAGGCTAATAGCAAATCTTTAACATTATTTTAATTAGCATTCATACATCTCTCTGGTATATATATATATATATATATATATATATATATATATATATGTATATATATATATATAAGTTCCAACCAGTCACCACCTAAACATTCACAGTAAATATAGTAATCAATATTTCTAACTGTTGTCAAGACAACCTTCTCACCTTTTTAATAGCAAGAATGGAAATCCATTCTTACTAATGGTCCATTGAATATATATGGACACTTAAAGATTGCAACTTGACTACAGAGTATGAAATATTGTCACAATGAAGTTTAAATAAACCTCTTTAAACATGAATAAACATGTCACTATAATGCAGACTAATAAATAGTCATCTATAACATTACTTAATGCAATACTTTTAAATTGCCCATGTATTATTTAGAAATAATAAGCGAAATAGTGCCTAAAGCTAATCTGGGATAATGATGTAATTAAGTTCCAACCAGTCACCACCTAAACATTCACAGTAAATATAATAATCAATATATATATATATACAATACCCGTTATAAGATATATATATAAGAAAAAACAAAAATTAACGGTAAATACAATATTATAGTCTAAATTATTTTGTAGCGCTTTCGATTACGTGGTAATCCTTGTTAGCTTTAAGTGAATTTAAAATTTTTAAATTTAATGTTATGTATATTTCCATAAGCTGTGTATGGCAGTATTTGCAAGTTGCCTATTAATAACATCGTTCTTATATTTATCAATTAATATTGCCTCTTTAATTTTCCTCTTTTTATGATTTCTTTTTTTTTCCATTAATATTTTTATTTCATTACTATTAAATGTAAACTTATAATTACAAGTTTTTTCATGGTCAAAGAATACTGAAGCTGTAATAAATTGACTATTTACATTATTTTTAATTCAATTATATAATAATTGATGCTCCTTCAATCTTTTTTCCACACAACATCTCCATTCTCCGATGTAAAATTTCTGATATCCACCTGAAATTTGATAAATTATATTACTTCTTTGGAAAAAAATTGAATTATTGCAAGTTCTATTTTTATAGTATTTTATAGATTAATATTTCCAATATTTTATTATAATTATAAATACATCAAATATGTAATATTTTTTATAATGTATTTATTATTGATACTATTAAATATTAATAAAATATATACTGCTGCTATTTTTTTTTTTTTAGCAGTCATGAAATGCACATATATAGACTGTAGAGATAACATTTTGATTAATTGATATGAATATTAAAATCAAAAATATGTATTTTTCTGTACTTTTATCCCATCTCTTGTAAGCATGATAAAATCTCTTTACCAGGTGGTAATTCAATTAAATCCCTATTTCAATACTATTTCAGTCTTCTGTCTTTATCAGTGATGGCTGAACTGACCCCAGATCAATAACTATATATTCTAACTGTAGTCTTATTTTTACCATAGTTATACGTGATAATGCTAGATGCATAAGCATATTGATTTTTATTTCAAATCTTTATTAATAAAAACAAAACTATAAAATAATCTATGAATGATCATTAAACTTCATTACCATTTTGGGTAATCACCGATTATTCATCTCACAATACTAGAGTAGAAAAGCCAATTGATTTTATTTATAATGTGTAAGCCAATGAATTAATCAAAGTTGTGATGCTAATAAAAATATTATTAAGATATTAATAAGGAATATATATATATATATATTTAAGAAAGTTAAATTAAAGGAAATCGTTTGTTAAATAAACATTTTTTTATTCAGTAAACTTAACATATTTAATTTAATATTTTTTTTCCCCAAATGTCATAGCATCAGCCGGGAAGCGAACTTGCTAACCCGGGACAACTGCTTGTAAAGCGGCTGTCGCTGACCTCTCGACCACCAATTGAATTTTTGACGGTTGGATTCGAAAGTAAGACTCATTATAAAAATAATCAAATTTACATATGTGAAAATTATCTTAACAACATACAAACACAGTTTAGCACCTATCGAAGTTTAATACCTTCCTCATTATTGATGAAAATTGTATTCATATATTTTTTAAAATTTTATATTAAAAAATCAACATTCATTTGACCGTTTTAGCTTACATTGTAAAATAGTTTAAAATTTGGAAATGATTTCAAATATCCACGCTTTAAATTTTTCAAAATCATTAAAGGTTAAAATAAAGAGTAAAAATAATGAAATTCTTACTTTCAAGTTAAAAAAGATTAATTAACAACTTTCAAAGTAGTTGTAATGAATTTTAAATATAGTGAATTGTTCTGGCACTTAATTAACATTATTGGATTATGTTAAAAACTTCTGAAAGTTAAAAAATGATTTAAATACTTAGTATATACATGAGTTGTGATCACATTTAAAAGTAATTCTGTTTTATTTATTCAAAGAGCTTTCTAGTTTGTAATTCTGTATATTAAATAAACAGTGTTAATAATTATCTCAGCCATCTTTTGAAGATTTACATTTTCAAGATATGCAGAGTTAACAGCATAATTACATCACTTTTTTTTAGTATTCTAAATCTTTTTAATGAAATAGAATCTATTTGTAATTAGTTTAAAATAAGATTACTTTAGGTTTGTGCAAAAAAACATCATATTGATTTAATTAAGAATTTTGTTTGCTTTCATTATCTTTTAAGATATTAATACATGTAACCCTCCAGAATATTCTCTTATTACATAAATTATCAAATGTTGTGGCTAGAAGGCAGATTAATTAGTTATAGCAAGAGTTATTTCAAAAGTATGATTTTAAGCATACATGCATTCATTACTATAACCATTTATCTTTAGATATTAATATATATGTAGTTCTGACTTCTGAGATGATGGATAGTTGTGATACAATTGAGTTAAAGTGTAAGATGCACTGAAATAAGAATAAAATTTTAATATATATATATATAATTATTTCAGGAGTTAATATTTCTAGCTCTATGTATATTACATTTAATTAAATATCTTTTAACAACTTTGATCCATGAAAATGAAATTATTTCTATCTGCTTCCTGATTTTTTATTAAATTGGGTTGTGGATAATGATAGTTGCATTAGTTTAGGTTCTGCTTTCACTCTGCCACATGTTAATGTTTTTCTACCATGCCCTTTTGGCAGGTTGAGTTAATAGTTCAACATTTTTATTTTAGTATTACAATCTTTATTCAGTAACATAAATCAATAATTTAGCCTTCATTTCGAAGTATCCATTTAAAAATGAAAAACATCCTAAAAATCATATTTGAATTTTTCAAATGTAGGAAAAATAATAATAAAACTTAAATATGCATCACAAACAGTGATTTTTTTTTTTCTGTTGGCGAATTATCATAATGCTATTGGAAAAAATAAATTAAACAAATCATTGCTAAGTGAATTCAATTTTTAAATGTGAATGAATAATTATAAAATCAGCATAAAACTATGGAATTCTGTTGTAAACTTTAAAATTTCATTTCTATTTATTAAATCATCATGGAAGTTTGGTGCTACAATATTTGGCAGAGTATAAAGATTATAATTTTTTTTTTGTCATCACTTTGAATTTTTTAATTATATTTTTAAAAATCTAAATGAAGACATGAATATATATATATATATATATAATTATTCAACAGACATTGATTAATAATTTATATATATATATATATATATATATATATATATATATATATATATATATATATATATATATATATATATATATATATATATATATATATATATATATATATATATATATATATATATCAAAACTACCCCAAATCTAAAATTAAACCAGACCAGCATAAAAATAATATTAAAACACAACCTAAGGTTTCACTGCTACAAGCAGACTTCTCAAGTGTAAAGAACTACAAAAAAACCACACATTATATATACTATTAAAAACTACCCACAAATCCATTCACTTCCCATCCACCCTTATTATTAAAAGAAACCTTAGGTTGTGTTTTAATATTATTTTTATGCTGGTCTGGTTTAATTTTAGATTTGGGGTAGTTTTGATTTTATAGTGACTAGTTTAGCTTTATGCTTGTAATGTTTATATATATATATATATATATATATATATATTAATAATTACAATTATTTTGTAAAAATAATCATAAATATTTAAATAAACTATGAAATTGTGCATTTATTTGCTCATTGTAACAACAATCAAAGACAGATTTATAAGTTTCTCTATTTACCAGAAATCAAAAAAAAATTACCAATCAGTAACCTTCTAAGTTCTTTTGGCTCATACAGTTTTTCTCTGTGCGTAACAGCTTTTTCAGATATTTTAGAAAAACTAATGAATCAATATTTACTTTATTTCCAGTTTTTACTATCAAATGAATGTAAAACTAAAAAGATAGGACTAAAAATGGCTGTGAAAAAATGATTTAAATTCAAAGTACAACAGTGCCCTCATAGTATTTTGTAGCGTACCCATTATCATTATTGTAAAAATAAATTTGTCTTAAGAAAATGTAAAGTTATAAAGTATTTATTTTTACATCCATGTGAATATTATTCAAGATCAATTTAAATCAGATTGAAGTCTGCATCCTTGAATTTGATACTGAATCTTGCAAATATAATTGTCTCTAAAAGTCATCCTAATAAGAACTAGGAAACAGGTGAAAGTTGTTACATTTTCATTTATTTAAAACAGTTGGATGATGATTTTTTTAAGACTAAACATTAAAAGATTTCATCAGCTTCTTGAATAATTGCATATTAATAAAGGTCATGGAATTATAAAATAATAATTTTAACAGATGCAATTATTGAAATATTGTAATAAATGGACATGTCTGTTATATTTTCATACTAAATAAATTATCATTTGATGTTAATAGACAGTAGTCAATAAAAATAGTAAACTATAAATGCTCTCTGCATTCAAAATTTTCTGGTGCTAAAAGAGACTAAAGCCCTACAATTCATATATCAATACTATAACATTTTAATCTCTACAAAACACCAAGGGATTGCATTTAGAATAAGTACTCTTTTGAATGCAGGAAGCATTTACAATTTACTTTTTTCACTGATTACTGTCTATTAACAGTTGATAATTTTTCTAATATGAAAATATAACATATATATATATATATATATATATATATACATATGTTAACTTAATATATATATATATATATATATATATATAAATTAAGTTTGATGTCTGTATTTGCTCCAAAATATATGTAATATTCAAATCAATATATTATGTCAAAATACAGAAAAATTCACATATATTATATTATTTTTAGAAGTACTTTCGACTATAAATCTTTTCAATATGGATTTAAATTTGATTATAAAAATATAAAAATTATGCAAATTGAACGTTGCCATAATAAACATAAAATAAAAGAAGGCAATGTTGATTTCAAGAAGTCATCAAATGTTAATGAATCGGCAATCATCAAATGCTAAAATAACAGAATTGTGGGAAATCTGAATTGAACTATGGGTATTGTGAAAGGTTGTCTCATTTTAATTATTCAATGTTATATAGTTGATAAAGACTACAAGATATATATATATATAGTCGAAAGTACTTCTAAAAATAATATACTTTATGTAAATTTTACTGTATTTTGATTTGAATATATATATATATATATATATATATATATATATATATATATATATATATATATATTTAATATATATATATATATATATATATATATATTAAATACTGCCTAATGTTATACTAGCAATTAAAAATAAAACAGAAATTCATATAATTCTAAAATATTAACAAAACAACATTTTACTAAAATTCTTACACAATCATGCTTTCATTTATTAACAAATAAAGTTTCTCAAATGAAATTCAACTAAACTTCCAAAATATATATGTGAAACAAAATGGATTTTTTATCATTCACTTTAACAATAAATTTCCTTTTACATCAAAGGATATCTTTATTAAAATGATGACCTCAGATTCAAAAAAAGTGTATCATCAAAATTTCTTTTACTCTTCTTTATATTTCAACTTTTTTCATAAAGAATAACTTCTGCATTGTAAAATAATATTTTATGACTTGTATTCTATTCATGAATATACAATGCTAGTTTTTCATATTTATTTTAATTCTACTCTTATCAGCTTTAAATCTTTCTTTAAGACTTAATGTACTCTGACCTTTATAAATTTTATGACAAGCACAAGGTACCTTATAAACTACCCTGGGAATAGATTTGCAATCAATTGAATGTTTTGAATTATTTAATAATGAATTTAAATTTAGGCCTTCCAGGTCATTTTCATACCACCTAATAAAAACAATTATTATGAAACAATTTACTAATTGATGTCTTGTAGGGCAAAGGAACAAACTCTTTATTCACACTATCAATTAAATTATTATTATTAACTAATTTGCAGATATTTTTATTAAATATAATATTTCTAATAAAGTTGTGATTATATCCTAACTCAATATAGTCAGAAGAAAATTGACTCTTCTGAATATAACTATCATTTTCAAATATATTAAGTCTTTTATTTCTATAACAAAAAATCAATAAAGAAAGTTTCTTATGAGTAAACATTGATAACTGTCGGACCTTATTATATTTCTTAGTTTTTGTTTAATAAAATGATTACAAAATAAAACATTATCAACTTAGTGAACACTTAAATTTAAAAATTTTAACTTATCAAATTCAAATGTACCCCCCCCTCAATATAAAATTTAATATTAGAATCCAAAGCATTCAATCTAACAAAAAAAAAAAAAACAAGACTTTTTCTGGTTCTTTAAAATGATTTGTTAGGTATGTTGATGATTGTTGGTTTGTTATGCAGGAAGATAAATTTAAGGACATTTTTTGTTAGATTGAATTCTTTTGATTGTAATATTACATTTACTATTGAAGGAAGTACATTTGAATTTGATAACTTAAAATTTTTAAGATTTAAATGTTGATAAAATTGATAATGTTTTATTTTGTAGTCATTTTATTAAAGCAAAAATTTTAAAAAATACAATAAAAACAGACAGTTATCAATCTTTTACTTATAAGAAACTTTTAATTTTTTGCTATAGGAATAGAAGACTTAACAATTTTGAATATAATAGTTATATTCAGAGAAGTCAATTTGCTTCTGACTATATTAAGTTACGATATAATCATGAATTTATTAGTAATATTATAATTCATAAAAGTAATCTATAAATTGGTTAATAATAAAGATTTCATTATCAGTGTGAATAAAAAGTTTCATTATTTGCACTATAAGAAAACAATTATAAATTGATTTACAAGAATAATTTTTTTATTGGGTAGTATGAAAGTTGCATGGGAAAAAGGCCTGAATTTATATTCACTATTAAATAGTTCAAAACATTCAATTTATTGCAAATCTTTTCCTGACATAGTTTATATTATTCCTGGAAGTTGTCATAAAATTTATATAAGACAGAGTTAATTAAAACTTAAAGAAAGAGTTAAATTTTATAAGAGTAGAGTTAAAAATAGATATCACAATTCAGTTTTGGGTATTTGTGAACTGAATACAGATCATAAAATAATATTTGACAATGTGGAGTTTATTTTTTTATAAAAAAACATGAATGGAAAAAAAAGAATAAAAGAAATTTTTCTGCTTAGTATTCCATTGTGAAGGTATACATTTCTGTTATTACTTGTACATTTTATGTTTTTGATAGATCTTTCCATTTTTATTATAATATTTAAAAAATATGATTATAGTTTCAATCAGTAGACAGAAGCTCTAACCTAATAAAAAGTTTGCATATGCCATATAAAAAAACATCTGGTGATATTAGAGTAACCACAATGAAGACAGTTTTAATTAGCCTTGCTTTTTAAAAGATTAAATTTGATTTTATCAAATAAATACATAGTATTTACTTTTATGACTGTAATATTTAATGTATAATAACTATTTTTAATTACATTATATTTTAAATTATATATAAAAAAATTAAAATAATTTTTGAAAATTTACTTTATGAAATAATATGCAAAACTGTGTAACATTCACTTTAAATCAATATTACTAAATATAAGATTAAAAATGTCTTATAAACAAGTGAGATAATTACATTTTTTAGGCAAATATTCTAATAAATTATATCTGAAGATCACCAAAAATGCATTTATAAAAGTAGTACTCAAATTGACACATATATTTATGTAATACAGATCCAGAAATATTAAACATGATAATTCTATGTTCTGAAGTGAAACTTTTCTTTACTTTACTTATCTCACAATCAATTTAGAAACAATTAGATCTCATCTTTCATTATCTCATTATTCTAAACTTCACAGAATAAATTGCTATAATATAGTGGAAACTAATTTTCTGAAACCAGCCTGGAAAACTTTCTGTCCCTATTATCTGGATTTATTGATGACTCAAGTTCAATATAATGACTCATTAGTATAATGTGAGTAATGGATTCCTGCCGTAAAGAATGGGAAAAAAGTAATAAGATATTTATTATGAAACTGATGTTTATTATATCTTTAATAATAAAATTATAATTCATTAATAACATACAGAAACTCTTTATTAATATTTTTCTGAGTAAATCCCCAGCTTATTTTAAATGTATGAAGGTAATATTACCCATGAGTCTATTTAATTGTCACATAATATGAGTAAATCATATAAATATAATAAAATAACATAAACATAGATAAATAAATTATGTAAATATATTATTAAATATTGATAAATATATTTTATAATTATATTTGTTTACTCTTTATATTATCCAATAATGTAGAGTGAATTAATGGTTGATAATGTTCAGGTTCAGCCAATCATTATGGAAACAAGGCATAAGTTTTAGTGTCTCTGTCTAATGAGGAAAGTTGTCACTTTGGGTAGGTTAACAAGCTTTTGCAGCAGCATACATTTTCATATTGTTTCTGCCACTTACAGTAAGCTTTAATAAGTAATGATAGATGCCAGATGTCAGCACTTAACAAATTCCTATTCTGTAAAACCCTATCCAAAATCCCAGATTTGTTTTATGTTTATGACTTTTATCAAGAAAAAGCTTTGGATCTTTGAACAGTACACCTTAACTCTTAGGATCTAATGCACCTTCTTTCCAACTACTATCATTTACTGCTATCAAAATATCATTATGTACAAAAGCTTTCTGTAAATGGCATAGAATAATATGTAAATTAAATTTATAATAGTTTATTGGTGTTAATCTTTTATTCGATCCATTTCAGATATTGGCATTAAAAATAAAAACATAAGTACAAAAATTATCTTTTTTTTTTCATTGTTAAATCAGATGATAAAATACACGTTTGTAATACAAGCTTATTAAACTAAGTCACATGATATATGACTATTTTCTTGCAATTATTGTTATTGCTCTTAAGGCTTTGGTTATTTTACATTGCTAAAGCTATTAATATAAGGTTATCTGATCTTAGTTCAATCCTATATGGCTATTATAAGTTAGATAGATGGATTTGAAGATATATGGATGTCTGAAGATTTCATATTTTCTACTTACTAGATAACCATTAAATAAAATGCTGGGTTTGGCCTATGTTAAATCTAATCCTTGAATATCCTAGAGCCTCACTGGTGTAGGCCAGATCTAGAAACTGGTTTGAGGATAGGAATGTTCTGAAAAGCTTTTTAAGAGCTATTGGCACTCTCATTATATAACATTTGTAATACAAGGTTATTAAATTAAGTCACATGATATATGACTTGATTTCCTTTCAAAATACATTATAATATTAATATGTTCTTAGAAGTTACTGTATATAAATCAATATTCTTTTTTTTTTCAGTTTTTGTCAGCAAATTTATTTCACATCCCCCATATTATAACTACCCACTGGAGCAAAAACTCAAATCATCCTCTTTCATTATTTTATGAAAAAAATGTTGCTCTTTAGTACTTAAATCTATATATAGATTTATTGGTATATTAACTTTTCTCATATATATATTTAGAATAAATTAGATATATTTATGAAAGTAAAATATTCATTCGTTATTATTTTATAATGAAACAATAAAAAACATATTTGTTAATCATTTTTAATATAAATATAATCAATTCTAGTCTTCAATTTGATTAATAAAATTCGTACAATAAAAATAAAAATCAATCAAGAAAAAATAAAAGCAATGCAATTCAATTCAAAATACACTTTTTCCCCATCACATTAATAATACGTATAATAAAATTCTAGAGATGATAATACCAGTAGAAAATTATATTTTATCATGAAACATTAAAAAATTATTAATTGCATGTAGAAAGTTAAACATATATATTTTTATTTCTTCATAAAATCTTTTACATAATGTATTTCAGTTGGTTTTTACTTTGTATCAATAAAATATAATATATACCTTCTTTTATGTTTCCATAAAAGGCATTGTATATTTATTTTATTGACAATGAATCAACGTTAAAAGCAAGTGAAATCTTATAAAAGATTATAAAATATTTTTGAAGAAAAGAAATACAATTATCATATTTATCATTATGTCTGGATGATTAAAAATAATTAAGGAAGATGCAATATTTAATCGAAAAAAAAAATCATTATTGAAGAAAACAAAAGTTATAAGTTATTTGATTTATTCACTAAAAGCAAAAAAAAAAAAAAACTGAATAGATATATATGTTTGTCACACAAATGTACATATATAATCAGTAATGTGTATAAAATCATTATTTTCTAAAAGGGGCCACATTTTATGATTGCAACATTAGATATAAAATAATAATAATTCGGAAGAATAAAATAGAATTAATGGGGCATAAATGAAGTTGTATATTTTATTTTATGTTATAAAATATTAAGTTAAATAATAAATTTTTAATTATTGACTTGTTTTACTTTAATCTCTTAAATCAAGTATTAGTTATGTACTCTGTACTATTTATATATGCTGATGAACATATTTCATATGTATTGAAACATAGTAATATATATATTACAATTGAAATAATGCATTTAACGGTTTACAAAGTATTATAAACAATCTTTGAATCCGCAGAAATATTTTCGGTTAATTTTTTTGAATTTAATGGCGGTTGAGGCAGGTTTAAGAAATTAACCGAAAGTACTTCTGCAGATTTAAGGATTGTTTATAATAGTTTGTAAACTGTTAAATTTATTATTTCAATTATAATTACAATTTTGTTTTAATTAATGGATCTTATATATATACTATATATATATATATATATATATATATATATATATATATATATATATATATCACTTAGAAGTTTGAATAATGGGAGTGTAAAAAATATCATATTATTTTGTTATATTTTGATTGGTATATATTCTATACACACAGAACGATCGCCATAGTTTAAATCTTGCATACCATAATCTCACCTAATAAGTTATGCAAATTAGTTTGCAATTATTAAAACTGAAAAAATTTAAAATAATTATAATGCCTTTTTACATATCTCAAATCATTCAAATGATGTATGTTCATTAACTAGCCAAAATTCTAACCTACTATCAGGATGGTGGTGATATTTCTTGGTGCAGTTTAATTTAACACACACAATGATAATGGTATAATGTTATCTTGTGCTATCTATATATTCGTCTCATTAGAAGTTCACATTTTGTTTATATATGGAATGAAGTAAAGTAAAATACCAAGTAGAAGCTGCCATTCTTTTGGAAAATATATAAAAAATCATTCATAAAAAATGATGTCAGAATAAGGAAGCATATTATTATATTTATAATATCTTTATCTTAATTTTTATTAATAACAACATTTATAATCAAGAATTCATCATCTTTTCACACATTAAATATTCTAACCCATATTTTCTAGCCCCAATGATATTATTTTCTATATTGACCTGGAGAGTTATGTAAAATCTAGTTATGTTGTAAATTGCTACAATTGGCAGCCTGCCTACAATTCTGTCACTAGTCTTTCAAAATTTAAAATGGTTGATTTTCTGCCTTAACATGAACAAAATCTTACAAATGGTATAATAACACTTTTAATATTAGAGGTGAATTCTAATAATCATTAACCTTTTTTCTAGCTAAATATCATAATTAAATCAAAATTAGTTTTTAAAATGTAAATTTTATACATTGCCGTCAGTTTGAATAATGGTTTTGGCAAATTTTTTTAACAAATTTTCTACTAAAACTAATTTATAATAACTGTGTAATAAAGTATATATATTTGTTATAAAATGTGAATAACCTCTGCCATTTTATGCAGATTGTGTACTGTAATTTAACCTATGAAATATAAATCTTTACAATTTATCAATAATTCCTATTTATTAATAAAATATTTACTAAAATACATATCCTTTATTTATCATTTAGAAGTATTTACTACAAAACTGACATACAAGTACCAGCATATAGATATTTCAAATATCATCTGATAAAATATGATTGATAAATTTATCTCATTCTGTGGTGACATGGAATATGTCTATAAAAAGTGACAAAATTTTTTTTTAATATATCCACAATTATATGATCTCTCTCTATATATATATGAAAAACAAAAAAACAAGTTAAAAACTTGCTAACGCTTGTATTTATGTCAATAGATGGCATTCTACCAAAAACACCATCAAGCGTATGTTTACATAAACATCAGAGCAAGCATTCACTATCTCTAACTTTAATTCCACTTTCAGATCATGATTTCAAGCTATTTGCTATCATCAGTGAAAGACAGGAATAAGAAACTAGATCTAAACACAAACTCTGAGCGTTTATGAAAGTTTCTATTCAGTTTGCAAGCATGAATCTTTTAGACATGTAATGTCTTCAAACTCAGCATAGCAAGCCAGATAGCTATATGGGTCTGATCTCTGTTCTGCATCACCACATAGGAGAAGCCTCTGCAATATATATATCATTGCTAGAAAGACCTCAAAGGTACAGCTATGAAAAACAAAAAATAAGTTAAAAACTTGCTAATGCTTGTATTTATGTCAATAGATGGTGTTCTACCAAAAACACCATCAAGCATATGTTTACATAAAAGTCAGAGCAAGCATTCACTATCTCTAACTTTAATTCCACTTTCAGATCATGATTTCGAGCTATTTGCTATCATCAGTGAAAGACAGGAAAAAGAAACTAGATCTAAGCACAAACTCTGAGCTTTTATGAAACAGTTTCTATTCAGCTTGCAAGCATGAATCTTTTAGACATGTAATGTCTTCAAACTCAGCATAGCAAGCCAGATAGCTGAATAGAAACTGTTTAATAAACGCTCAGAGTTTGTGTTTAGATCTAGTTTCTTATTCCTGTCTTTCACTGATGATAGCAAATAGCTTGAAATCATGATCTGAAAGTGGAATTAAAGTTAGAGATAGTGAATGCTTGCTCTGATGTTTATGTAAACATATGCTTGATGGTGTTTTTGGTAAAATGCCAAGTATTGACATAAATACAAGCATTGCATGTTTTTAACTTGTTTTTTTGTTTTTCATAAATGGACCTTTGAGGTCTTTCTAGCAATGATATATATATATATATATATATATATATATATATATATATATATATATATATATATATATTGCAGAGGCTTCTACTATGTGGTGATGCTGAACTGAGATCAGACCCATATAGCTATCTGGCTTGCTATGCTGAGTTTGAAGACATTATGTGTTTAAAATATTCACGCTTGCAAGCTGAATAGGAACTGTTTCATAAACACTCAGAGTTTGTGTTTAGATCTAGTTTCTTATTCCTGTCTTTCACTGATGATAGCAAATAGCTTGAAATCATGATCTGAAAGTGGAATTAAAGTTAGAGATAGTGAATGCTTGCTCTGACATTTATGTAAACATACGCTTGATGGTGTTTTTGGTAGAATGCCATCTATTGACATATATATATGTTGAAATTTTTTACCATTTTTATAATAAGTTTGTTTCAGTTTCAATTAACACTCTAGTGAGAACTTCATCTATATTTTCAAAAAAAATATTTTAAATTAAATCTTTTTTTTCTATATCATACATTGATAATCTTTATATTATTTATTACAAATGCAAACTTTCAAATGAGTGACATTGTAAAAGTTAGTATTTGCAAAATAAGAAAATAAATTCCCATAAGAGATTTTAAGTATAACAATGATGATTTTCATCACTAGAAATAAGATTTTTTTATTTATAAAAATTGTAGAACAAAATACTTCTTATTTGAATTAAATTTTTAAAATAGAAGGGAATTTTAGTTTATAAGTCATTAAAAAATTAAAATATTTTTAAAATTCAATTTAAATTTATTATTATTAAAATTTAATAAGAAATATCTTTATCAATGTTTTTAAATGTGTCTCTTTTTAGCTGGTAAAAAGGCCTTCTGCTTTGATAAAGCTAAGTTTTTTATGGCTTGTCTTCTTAAAAACAAATATTTTAAAATAAAATTCAATTGTGTCTTCCAGTTTTTTTCTTTTATAATAAATATTTTACAAAATATATTGCAGAAATAATCTTAAATGTATAAAAAAAAATACTGAATATTATACTTTTTCTTTTCAAAATGACATTCAAAAATTTTCTTTAGGGCAAATAATTTCTACCAATAAGAAATTGTTACTTGCATTGAGATCACAGTAGGATATCTGCCAGCTTGTTTTATATGAAATTAACATTGCAGTTTTCTAGAAGTCTATTTGATACTGACATTTTTAATTTTTTTTAAATTATTAATATTAAGTGATTTCCCCATAAGAAAAAAAAACTATGTACAGTTATCTAATATCATAGATAACAACAAAATAGTGAATATACACCAAAAGTAATAGCAGTACCATTGAAATTCACAAAAGACCTCAAAATAAGTAATTTTCTATTGACTAAGTCAGAAAACATTGCGAAATATTATCTGTATTATATTCATTGTATATTGTTTCAAATTTCATTAAACAATGTTTTAGCACCACAAAACAAAAAAAAAACTTTATTAAGTAAATTCCTATTTTAATAAATTGTGATTTCATATTATAAGCTTTTTCTTAATTCTTTTCTTTAAAAAATGTTGTTTTCAAAGTATTAACATATTTAAGATGTTACCCACTTTAAAAACCTTTTTATTCTTGTGTCATTAAAAGCAAATACATATTAAAACTGCAGGTAGCTAAATAAAACTTCTATCATAAGAAAAAATAAAGATTGATAACAATAAATTAGCAAAAGCTAATGACTACAAATATTTTAGATAATAAATGAAATTAATCAGTGAATTAAACTTGTATATGGTGCTTTTATAAAAATAACTTAACATATAAAAAAAATCATGCTCCTGCATTTGAAAAGATTTTTAATAGATGCATTGAAAACAAAAAAGTTCAGTGATTTCTCAAGCATCTATGCTATAAGACGAGTGTAAAAAATCGCTTTCTTTTACTTTTTTTGTTGAGAATTAATTCAGAATTTTTAAATCACAAGTTTTTCATTCTCACTAATTGACTAAACTAATAAGTTTGAGTAAATATTTATCTAACTTAAATACTTTTATTTCTTATAACAGAACATCAGTTGCTATTATTCACTAGTATTATGTGTTCACAAATAAATAGATGAAATTAGAGGTGCATATTAAAAATTCCAATTATTTATGTATGAGATTAAAAAATAATACGCATATGCTTTGGAACTTTAAATTATTATTCGTAATTTTAATGAAATGTAGTTAATATATATTGCAAGATAGAAATATAGGTAAGTGAAATGTTATTAAACAGTCAACAGTCGATTCTTTTATTAAAGAACACGGAATGAAAAATCATTTATAAAGCTTGTTGTATGTCAATTGATATGAGCTTTTACTGGCCTTTTTAAATTCTCTATCCAACAATAACTCAATTACTGAACATTAAATGGCTGTCTCATTTAGCTGAAGTCTCGTTATTAGAAAAAAAAAATCTTGTATTTAAATCTCAACTAACGTGAACATTTTTTTTAATTTTTTCTTAGTTTCAAATTCTAGATTATGGACATGACAGACGAAGTCAACACAACAATAAAATATTCTTGAAAATTATCAAAAAAAAAAAACAAAACAATAAAATATTCGTTAGGTATACATAGTTTTGAAAGTATTTTTTTTAATTCTGAATATTATGAAATTTTATATTTTGTCTGCAATATTTTTGAAATCCATATGACTCGATATTTTCAACTTATATCAGCGTTGTTTTTCATTGATGCAAATATTTTTTTAATCTAATAATCCGTCAATTATACGTTCAGTGTTTTTGAGAACTAATTGATAAGTTTGATTTAAATTTATTTCAAATCAAATTATGAATGGCTTTATAAATTTTATATATGATTTCTGTGACTATGAATGATTTTTAAATCATTTGCGTAATAATGAATAAATGAACACGTAAATGAAATTGATTAAATATATTAATTTATTTTAAAGAAGATTGCTTTAAAAAGTCCAAAAAAAAAAAAGAAAAAGAAATAATTTATTGATAAAATTTTACTAAACACACACGCACAAAATCATATAAAACAATTTAATTTGATTTAACCAAAAACATTTTAAATAAAATTGTTTTGAATTATTGAAGTTACATAGTGGAACTGGATATTTTATTTTGTTCCAAACACCTGTAATGTATATGCTCATATTTTTCTATAATGCGATACATATTGTTTACCGTTTACGCTTTGAAGATGCATGGCATTTTTTAACGCATACACTCACATATAAAAAAATACTGATAATTTTTTAATAAAATTTTAAAAATAATGCAGTTATTTACTGAAAATTAGCTATCACATATGCATGTATATACCATATGTGCAATTTACTTTTTTTCATTCAATCTAAAAATAAGATACGATAAATTTATCTTTTTTAAATAAAATAGATAGAAAAACATTATACTTACTATTGGCCTTCTAAACCTATTTATGTATCAGAACAAGACAGTTTCATTATTCTAAATGATAACTATTTTGTTTCAATATTTCTATAAAAGTATAGTCATTATCAAAAGACATGTCCTATTCATTCATTTAAACATTTTATAATCACGTCATCTTTTACTTGTAATTGAATGATTTGGAGTTACCTATTTCAGATTCTCAATTAAATTTTTTATACAGATTTTAAAATTCCTGATGCAGCACAAGAATGTCTATATAAATATTTTGCTCGTTTTTTCTACTTTCAAAGTTAAATTTCATAGCTTTTATTATATTGCTTGAAAGTGTTTTGTAAATTTTCGTATAGGTTTTAGGCATAGAAAATATTATATTAAATGAAATATGTAATATATCAAACTTTTGGTGGAAAACAAATGAAGAAAATAATGAATAAGACAGTACAAAAATATTAGATTCAATGAGAATGTTTCAAAATGACAGCTGGTTATCTTAAGTGATGCAAACTCATATAATTTACTAAATTTGTGAATTTACATTTTTGTTTTCTGGTTATTATATTACATTTTCTAGTTTATTAACATGTTTTTGATGGCATATAATTGAAGTAGTGTACGTAATTTAACACAGGTTCATTATATTTATTTTAATTTAATTAAAGGGAATTTGAACCCAGACTATCACATACATATGAAAAAGATAAATAATATCCAATATACATATTTCATGCTGAGCCAGCATTCATCGGTTGGTCCAGTTCTTCATCTCTCACACATATATCTATATCATCAGTTCTTGGTTTACATTAAGATTGCAAATGTACACAGATTAATGGACAAGATTCAATCATCTCCACTCTCCAACTCTTCAGCCATCCATATCACTGAAAATCTGATGATGGAATGTTCAAAGACCTTGATGATGCTGATATTATTGGCATACTGATGTTGACTGATTAATGCTACTTCAGCATGAAAAATGTATGATGAAGATCATTTATCTTTTCCTCATGTATGTGGTCATGTGTATGGGTTATACTGCATAGAGTGGATGACTGTAGGGAGCTTCAAAGTCTGGGTTCAAATCCATTCTACTTCATCTAGGTTAAGTATATATATATATTATATTTGTATTTCAATTCATATTTTAAGTATATATATATATATATATATATATATATATATATTATATTTGTATTTCAATATTATTTTAATTTAGTAAACAAATGAAAAAAATATATAAATAATTTTAAAATAATATTTGAGAAAAATATATTATGAAATCATTAATTAATTAAAATAATTTAAAAAAAAATATTATTAATCTTTTTTATTGATGGAAATATTTTTAAGCTGCATAAATAGTAAACAATTACCAAGAAAGGGTATATATTATTAAATAAACAATACACTCATGCTTTAAATATGGATAATAAAATTATTAATCTTTTACAGATAATAAGTTGCATAACAGTAGTGAATTAAAAAAAAGATTTTAAAATGTTATATACAGATAGTGGCAATAAAGTATCTTTTACACAAATGAGTATAAAATTAAGAATACTACAAATATATTGCGGTCTGATAAACGTAGTCCTATGGTGTGAAAATTTAAGACACTACACTTTTTCTCACTAAATTAAGATTTATACAAAAATGCAAATGATTACAATGAACATTAGAACAGAAAACATTTTCTATAGAAGTCTTAAATTAATTACCAATTTAATTCACTAATCTGTTGATTTGTGCCTTTAAAAGTAAAAACGTGTTGTATTTAATATGATTTTTTTTACTTATTCTGTTGCATACATATAATAATTTTGTTCATAAGGCTGAAAATCTTGAATGAAAAAACTAATATTAATGATGTTGTGAATAAAATAAATACAACTTCTAAAATTATCAATGATTGAAAAGGATGAAAACAAACGATTTAAATTTAGTTTTTGAATTATATTTTTTTTAATGACAATGTGTGTGTCTAATGTTTTAATGACAATGTGTGTGTCTAATGTATCTATCATCATGAACCATGTTTTACTTCTATATTATTAATATAATATGCTAAAATTCAAACACAGTTTAATATTTTGAGTTCTAGCCAACTTTTTATCATTAAGTGATAATTGAACAAATTTGGGTTGGACTTAATAATGTTAGTTTTTTTTAAATTGCTGGACAATAACTCTTTTTTCATCTTATCTGAGGTTCCTTGGAAATGACTGCTTCACTCCATGAACTGTGTCACAGATCCTCTGACTGTCTTATAATTAGCTGAAGTTCTGGCCATGAGAAGATAATACATTATCTAGCTTTCTAATTAGATGGAGTAAGTAATTAGTCAAACAAATATGTTATCATTGTAGCAAAGACAAATTTGGGAGAAAATACAAACTTAGATTAATTGCATTGAATACTGTTATAGCCAAATACGTAATTTGAGATGAGAAGTGACAGTATTAACTTAATTACTTACATTTTACATAAATATTTTTTTATTAGAAACTCTATAAAATATTTAATAATTTTTGCTATTTATAATATTTTAAACATATTTTAATTTTTTAGTATTATTTCTGAAGGTTTATAAAAACATGTGATAAAATATTTTAATTTGAACACCCATAATTTAACAGATTTTTTAAAAAAAATACATAAAAATATAAAAACAAATTACAGAAGGATAACTTGTTACTATATAAAATTAGATGTTTTAGGGGTTAAAAATAAAACAAAAATATACAGTCTAAAGTATAAAAGAAGAAAAAAAGTAAACTTGAGCTAAGATGCACTAGTTTCATAAGCACAAATTGAAGATCATAATCTGTTTATGTGGCTATAACAACACTATTATTTAAAAGTTTAAATTGTTTGTTTTCTGCTCGTTTCAAAACTGAAAAGAAATAATTTTGGTTATTAATTCTTTTTTGTTTGTTCAAGATAGCAAATACAAATCATGATAATTTTATATATATATATTTAAAGAGCATATTTATCATGATAATATATATATATATATATATTTAAAGAGCATATTTATCACACTAACAATAAATTAGTCATATAAGTAATATTATTTTCTATATTTAATATAAAAAATTTCTGTAAATAAATTTTTCATTTTCAGTTTTATTTTTTTTTACCTGTGATTTATTAAAAAAACTAAATTATTAGGAACTTTTATGCTCTCTGACCATATAAATGTTACCTCAAAGTAGTTATTATTTACTTATCATATTATCATCTTATTAAATCATACATTGTTTCCACTTCTTAGTATTTATAACAAGAAAAAAATGTAAAAAATTAAAAACAAAAAACAATATTTAATTTTTATGAACTTTTATAGTCATGTGATAAACAAATCAATCTATTTTTTTAAATTTTCAAAAATTCCCTAGTTAAAAAATGTTAAAATTATTATTTTGGAATGAATTATTTTAATAACATTTAATTTTATATACATATAATCACGGTACATATTAATATTATACATAACAAATTTACTTTCAAAAATCACTAATTTTACTTTATTCTATTGCAAAATTATTATTTTATTAAATACAGCATTTTCTAGTTTATTCATAAAAGATAATGGCTTCTTTATGATGCGTTTTGATATATGTATATAGATTTGTACATAAATATTAAAAAAAAAAATTGTACCTTATATATATATATATTAAAAAAGAGAAAAAAATGTTTCAAAAAGCAACATATGCTATACATATATATAGCTTCTTCTATATTTAAAAAACTGAGATATACGGGACTGCCACATGAGTAAGAATCATATTTGTGCAAACTAAAATACAATACCCTTTGACCCATGAACAGAGCCAGCCTGACAGCAGTGATACAGTATAAGACTTCACATTTATCAAGATCTGGCCTTACATGACCTATTGGCTTTTGCTAAAATAAAAAAAAAATATTTTATCACATGAGAATGAAAGTATGTTTCCTTTATTTTTGCCAATACTCTGTAATTTGTAGGTTCTAAAATGAATATCAGTTGCAAAGTAATAGAATTACAGAATCACTGATTATGTGATAATACATATATTTCAGCTATGTTGACTTAAATTTCCAGAATATTCTGGTCATGTTAATGTGCATTCAGCATAGGTCAGAAACAATTCTCTTCATTAGCGTTTTTACAATTGAATCGGAATTCACAAAAAAAAGGATGATGTTATTAATGGATTTAGAATAAAACATTGTAATTATAAATTTATTTAAACGCACATTGATTACGTAAGTAATATTCATTAAGGCTGTAGCCGCAAGCATATGCGTATAAAACATTGAATAAAACAACAAAATATATTTTTGCCTTATATATATATTATTTTGTTTTCTCAAATATTGATTCAAAATTATATTTATAATAACTAAGTAATTATTTATATATATATTTATTTATATATTATAAGTACCAATTTGTGCATTATTAATATATGTATATTGAAGCAGTCGTATCTGAGTTCGATCCTAGCTTCATGGCATCTAGCCATAGGCCCACTTCAAACCCTAGTACTAACCTTAAATTTCCAATGCAATGGGGCTTTATACGTTCAATCCACGCTAATTTCCATAAAGAAAAAATATTACATAAATGTGTATTAAAATTAATTCGTTTGAGTTTAAATTAATCAATGCTATTAATAAATTCATGATAAAATTATTCATGAATTTATATATATTACAACTGCATGTATTGTGCATATATATTTATCAATATTTAAATATATATAATTGTTCGAAAGTTTCATTGTGTCAGGAATGTTTTGATTTTACTTTAAATAATTTGTTAAAATTTTAATGATTAAAAGCTACATTCTTTCGATAAGTTTTCAGATTTTCCCTTTCCAAAACAATGGGTAAAGTTTTATTAATTAGAAAAAAAGCTAAGTATTTAAAATGTAAGGATTTCCTAATTAAAATCATTTTTCTGATTTTAAGAATTCATTTTCTAATTAGAAAATGAATTCAAGTTAATGAGTTTGAAAGCTTTATCGAAGAAATGTATCTAAAAACAACTAGTAGATTTTGTGACATTGATAATGAAAAAAGCACTAGCCCAAAGGCATCAGATGCAGTATAAATAGCTCTGAAAAGTTTGCAAAGGAAGAAGCCATCTTTGATGTAGAGAAGTGATGTTAAACTCTGTGCATTTTAAAATCATGAATTCAAATAGTGTTCCTATCATGGTAAAGGGCTAAATGTCAGAAATCTGGCTATGGTTCCTGAAGTCCCCTGAAATCTTCAATGAAGCTGCTAAATCCTTTCTGGACCAATCATCCTGCAAAAATCATGAAAAATCAATAAAATGCTGTTCAAGTAATCGACCAAATGTGTGCCTACATTTCACTAACCAGGACATGTAAACTAAGGTACCAGCCCCAGAAGAAATGATAATATATTTCCATAATGAACCGTAACTTTCTGGCCAGTTTTGAATTTTACTTTACAATCCCTTTAAGAGCTCTTATCATTCTTTAATGCAAATCTGTACAAAACTTTCTTTTATTTATGCTATTTTAAATTATGTCGTAATTCTAAATCTCTAGTCCTTAGATTTATTTCTCCTTTCTTACGATGGTGGTTCATTTACTATATTATATATATATATATATATATATATATTGTGTGATTTATAAATGTCATTTATTTTTAATTATACGCCAATAATCTTCCGACTCAATGAGCTCCTTGGTCCCATTTGCTTTGTGCAAATAATATAATATTAATTCTGATAGTAATTCTCACCCATTAGAACTAGGTTTATACAGTTGTATTAATCATCGAGTCGAAAGAAATTATTAAATGTTTGTTATTTTTATAATTGGCTAATAATAAATTATTAGCTCCATTTCTAATCTATGCCTCAGCTATTTTTTCATTTTACCAATATTTATTTACTCACATATAATGTTAAAATATTTTACAAAAGAGGGTCAATAAAGGAATCAACTAAATATATTCTAATTCAATTTCTGTTACTTTCTATTAAGATTCAGGGAGAGCACGATGTTTGGGGCATAACTAATATAATTTTACAAATGCTTTAAATAATGTTAGTTAAAAGCTCATTTGACTTTAATTAATTTGATAAAGTCATCACGTAGAGCATTCTATAATAAATTGGGTTTTCTTATTCAAACGATGACTATCAAGTCATCATCTTGGAATGTTGCTGACATAGGGCAATCTCCATGAGCTTGTCGGTGGTGATATTATTGACATTTTAATTATAGAGGAAGAAAGCACTTCTTCCCCGCTTATATTATATTCGGAACACCAAAGGTTCATAGTTGTATTTTGGCCTGGCTTTCCCTGTGTTCCCCATCTACTTAAAGGGCAGTAAGACTTGTGTTACACAAGCGACCATACTACTTAACCACCAACCAGTGATTATCTTTCCTTTTCATTTATAGCTCATAATTTGTCAGCACCATTACCTTTCTGTTCCAGTAAAGCCCACTCTGATGCTCGTAATTCATGATGAAGTGATTTCAATTAAAGTAAAACAAATTCTTAGTTATCTCAAATTAAATAGATTTTCTAATAAAGGTTAAAGTTATGCCCTAAATACGTATCTTGCTCCTCATGAATAGATTTGCAAATGTGAAAATAAATCTCACATTCTTCTGTATAAAATAAGAATCATAATTTCCTTTACAACTAAATATTTTTATCTGCCTTTAGTTTCTTGTTGGGGGCATAGACATAGAATTCCATAATATTGCATAATACTTGCTGGCATATAATAGGAACTGTCATTCTTATTATAATTATAAACTATGTTTAAGGACTAGAATTATTTAATATAATCATCATTTAAGTTGAACAAAACTATTACTAGTATTATTAAATATTTTAATAACACATTTGGTTTCTTAAGTCTTTTATTCAATAATTATTTAATGTTAAGGCTCACTGTCTGTGTTGGCAACCCGAACATATACATAGGACTCGATTTAAAATTATCTTTAGTCAGTTTATTATTTAATATTAATGTCAGTTCAGGGTCTCTAATCCTCACCAACCATTGAGCTAGTTTCTTGGTGCATAGCACCATGCCATCGATTTAGATCATCCATTGATCTAGGCTGGTGAGTTGGGTTTGAATTTAGTTTGGTACAGCTGAGTTTGGATTCAACTTGCAGTTTAAGTGGTGGATGTTTTTTGATTGGTACAATATTTGCAAGTAAGATAATTTTTTTAATATCTAAATATTTTTATCATGTATAAAAAGCACTCTTCCTCCCTACGAAATAAGGTTAGCTAATTAAAACAAAATGAATTAAAAAAATATGATTATTTACACTTTTATCCTTTTATTTACAAATTAACTTTCTGATTTTTCTGGCCACAATGTGATGAATAGTAATCAGTTTAATTAGGTCAACTCTAATAAACATATTAATTAATTAATATTAACTCATTTTTTTACTTTGTTTTATTCAAAATCTTTCATGCATAACTTGTTATATTTTCTATTAACAAAGTTAGCTTCTTAAATATCTGTTCAATAATAGAATACTTACTTCATGATTTAGTATTTTCTATACTTGTTATTTCAGTATAAAAACTAGTTTAGGGATTTTAAGGATTTACTTTACATTTACTTAAGAGAATAAATTTTTATACTTACATTGTTTTTTTTTTTTTGATAAATTTTTAAAAAGCATTGTACCATATCTTGCACTTTTTTTTTGTTTAATGGTAGACTATAATAACAATAAAAAGTCAAACAATTGTTTTTTTTTCACTAGAATAGATAAAGAATTTTGTGGGCACTCTACCAATAAAGTTATTACAAACATTATTGTATAGTTATTATAATCAACAGAAGGGTATTAAATATATTATCATTTTAATAAAATGCACACAATAATATCTTTAAAAAAATTTTTTTTTACTGATTCTGTTTTTTAATTTGTTTGTTTTTGGATTTGGAATATCATGTATTGGGTGATATTATAGATCAATTAGGAATATTAGTTAAATAACAAATTCCATTAGTTATAAATGTAAAAAGCATTTAAAAATGATATTAATATAAAAAAAATATTAGTATTAAAAAATAAAAAGTGAGGCTCTATCAACATCAAACATCAAAACCAATGTTTTAAGTTTTGGTACTCTAACAGTACAGCCATATCAAAGATACAAAAAAAGCATTTTAAAATATGACTGATAAACTAAATTACCTAGTATACATAATTATTATGAGCCAATGTTTTAAATAAGTTTTTTTTTTAAATAAATTATTAATAGTAAGGTTTTTTTTCTATAAATTAATGTTTTTAATTAAAAATAATTTGAAAATTTAAATATCTTTATTTAAATATACATTTTTGTTGCAGCAAAATAGTGCCACTCTGTTTGATTTAGTGCAATAGTAGACAATATATTATTTAGTATATTTTGCATAATTGTCACAACTCTGAGTAGGAACTAATCCTCTTATATTTGAATAAAAATATTTGCAATAGGAATGCGTTTCTAATAATGATGTGATTCAAAATCTAAACATTTTTATTTAATATAAATTGTATTACTTATCACAGCAAAATAACATCTATCTGTTCCTGTAGCACAAGAGTAGAGTATATAACATTTAATATATTTCAAATAATTTAGGTAAAAAGGTAATTCTCTTACATATAAATAAAAAATATTTACAATTAGAATGTGTTTCTAACAAATGGAGTAATTTGTAAATCTAAGCATTTTTGATTCAGAACGTGTTTTTATCAATGGAATGATTCATAAAAGTAAGCATTTGAATTTAATTATTACTGTGATTATGGGCTCCCATTTCTGCAGAGCCTTTCTTTCCTGCACAACCTGCATGCCCACATACAGCAGTCTTTGGGGATATATATGAAGTATTTTATAGTAACAAAATCAAAAAATTCAACTGACAAAACTAATGATCTGAATCAAATTCTGGGTGAAAAAATTTTAAAAATTGTTCAATAAGCTTAGAATTTTTAAAAAATAATTATTCATAGCCAATCCAGCTAGAATTCAGTAGTGGTTAGTAAATGGGTATCTAATTACTTTTAGTTAGATAGTAAAACATTTTTACTTATATAGCATTAAAAAATAATTAGTTTAAGTATATATAAAATACATAGTTTGCGGGTTCATCCTTGTTAAAAATTTAAATATATATATATATATAAAGTAGCATAGTGACAATGTTTATAATATTCGTATGTGCGGGTATTACCATATACATTTTAATTGTAAAATAAAAATAAAAAATATTGTCACTCTATCAATTGTAAATATTAGAATTATATTTCTACTATGAATAGATGCTATTATAATTGTATTTATTAATATTTTTTGTTAAATATAAATATAACTGTAAAGCATTATCATGTATATCAAATTGATGTTTTTACATGTATATCATCCTCATCATTATCAACCATTATCAAGTCACTAAAGGATAAAGGTCTCTCAAAGTTTAATCCATCTTTTCCGATCTTTAACTTCCCTTCTCCAAATCATGCCTCAACACTTTCTTATTTCATCCATCCATCTCATATGTGGTCTCTTTCTGGGTCTTTTACAATCTCTTGGAATCCAGTTTAAAATTTCAATTGTCCACCTATTATCATCTCTTCTAGCAATATGTCCAGCCCAACTCCACTTCAGTTTTTTAATTTTTTAAATGAGGTCAGTAACACCTGTTTGTTTTCTTACCCATAAATTGTGTTTTCGATCTCTTCTTGTTACTCCCAACATGCATATACATGTATATACCGGTATTTTAAAAGCAATATGTAATAAAAATACAGCTGTTTTATTAATTAATTTATTAAGTAAAAAAGTAAAAAAAAGGGTACAAATTATAATTCCTGCATAATTAAAAATAATTTATTAATAAATTTAAATTATTGGTTTAAAAAAGTACCCTGTCTTATTTTCTTTTGTATATATATAAAATATATGAAAAATTAGTTATACCTGTAATCATTGATTTTGAGTTTTTTAAATTTAGATTCTATAGTGTAAAAAATATGGATTAATTTGATTGAAGATGGTTGTATTCCATTATTATGAAAGGGATATAAATATGCAGATAACAAGTCACTCTCTTTTTTCTGCTTCTTATTCTTGCACAGTACTTGTATATTGCAGGTGCATTGAGAAGACAACCTGGAAACAAATTATAATTATATGGTAGCTGAAGAACCTTTTCAGCAAAGTAATAAAGTGTTTATAATGCTTGAAAGCAAATATTAATGTTTTACTAGTTGATTGGAATCCTTATTGAAATGGAATTAATAAGAATTTGTTGCTAAAAATCATGTATGCCAGTTAGACTTTAGATCATGTAGTTTTTCAACCAGCTGCTGCTTGCATAAAGTGAGAGAAGAAGAAATGACCATATCATAAGTCCTATACATTATTCTTTCATAATAATTATCTGTCTGTATGTCATTAGGACCAAAATAAATTAATAATTACTCATCCTGATTGCATATATTTGTAAAAATAAAATTGTATAAACATCATAATTTCAGAAGTGACATGGAACCATGGCATTAAAAAGACTGATGGTCAAATTACTTTGAATGGTAATAAAAATATTTTATTAATAGAAACTGTCTATAGAAGGCCTACTAATATTATATATTCATGATTACCACTTATTAATGCTTTATTCATAATATCATAACCCTTAAATACTTATTTTTGTACTTATTTTACATTTAATTCAATTTATCTTTGTATATAAGATGTGTGCTAAAATATATATAGTTGGATGTTGGGTAAAATAAATTTAATTTTATTTATTGTTAAAATATTTGGTATATGTGTGTGATTTGATCTCATTCCAAGTAAACATTTCTAAACTTTATAATTGTCACTTAAGTATTATGCTTTATACTAAAAAAGAACTGAGATTTAAAAAAGTAATCAATATAGAATGGGTATAGATTAAATACTCTTTAATTGGAGAACATCATTTCTTAATTGAAATATTACTTAAGAATGAATTATTTCCATTTTTATAAAGATGAAGTTTGACTGAAGAGATATAACTTAGAGCATCAAAGTGTGATAATCATCTTCTGGGAACCATGTTATTAGAATAATCCAAAGCCACATGATGGAGTGTATTTAAAATTATATTATTTAGAATTATTAGTAACTGAAATGGTTGTAGATATAATAATTAATCTATGTATTAAAGTATTATATATTTAGAAATATGGATTGATATAATACATGTCATAGGCCCGATTATATGATGATAAATAAATCAGGTTGTCAGTAAAATATAAACTAAAATAAATAAAGATGTAAATGAATGTATCATTAATCAAATTGGCAAACAACACATAGCTAGTTTAAACATAAATTACCCATTTCTTTCTGTTGCCAGTTATTTTCTATCACAATATGTATAACAGAAGACATTTGATTATATTCAATTATTCTATCAAAAAAAGACTCTGAGTATTATACTTGATATAAAAAAAATAATGAATGAAAAGTAATTTGAGAGATGCCATGTCATTTGAGTACCCAAGTGGAATGTTGGTCTCTATAATTTCATTAAATAAAAAAAAAACTGAGTTTATTTTTTTACTTAGTTGAGAATTGATTTAGAAATTTTTAGTTCTTGAATCTTTACTTTATTACTATAGTCATCTCTTTGCATTCCATTAGCTCAAATTGTAAGGTTCATTTTTATATATATATGTAACCTGGAGTTTACATAAAATTTGTTATAATATAAAATTATTTTTTAAAATATTTATTACTAAAAATCCATTATAAATAATTAAAATAATGAAAATATATAAAACATTTATATTTTTGATTTTATTAGAATAATATAAAAAAAATAAAACAATTTTTGATATACTGTTATTTAACTTACTTCGTTTTTTAATATCTCTGTCAAAATAAAATATTGTAACTCAATTTTAATCCATCTTTCAATTTCTGATCTAGTTGAAATTTTTTATTTATATGTATTCTCAATGATGACAATTTTAAAAAAAATTGTAAAAAAATTTAGGAAAAAATTTAATGAAAAACTTATTTTTTAAATTTTATATGCAATATATATGTTAGAAATATCTAGCAGTACTTTTTTGTAATTTAAGAGAATTATCCAAAAATAATTGGTTTCATTTTTTGGAAGACCAGAACATTGTAGAACATGGCTTTGCTGCTAAATGCTTCTTCTTGGGATGTATCAATCTGCCAATTGTCACCATTGAGAAATATTGTGCAGCATAGTAAATATTTTTGTTAATTGCATCATGCTAATATGTGTATTATTATAAAGGCTAATAAAGAAACAATGTGAAATTCTCTTGACTCTTAGAGAAAACAATAGTAATGCTTGAAACAGATTATAAGCAAATTGTTCTGAGGGAAACATGAGTTACAGATGGATTAATGGAGGTATCTAATTCACCATATTCCCCAAAAGCATGGCAAGTTAAGTCCAATGTGTCAAGACTATACTGATTTTTTTTCAATACAAATGACATTGTTCTTTCAGATTCCATTTGTAATGATCAAGAATTTAAAAGATATAACTTTTGAAATGTTTGGCTGATGTGGTAATACATAATTTTTCCATTTTATGTTAAAGTGAGAAGCACAAGCTTCACAATAATGTGTTAGTACTCAATAACCTGAGTGAGTAATAATTTTAATTAAATTCAGCATGACCCGGCTTATCCATCACCCATATTCACCTGATCTTACTCCACATAACTTTTTTTTATTTTGTCAAATGAAAAAAAAAGTCTCAATTTTTTTGTGTGGATGTAAAAATGGTGAAGAAAATAACGATGCAGTCATTAAAAGGCTTCATTTACTTTTAGACCAGTGTACTGCATTAAATGGACTGTACTTTGAAGAGAATTTAATTTGTAACACCTAAATATAAATACATATTTTATTTAAAATTCTGATTTTTTGAGAGGCTTCCTTCATATAATAAAATAATTTCTTGAAAATATATACAATTAATAGCATTCAATATTTTTAAAATATATTTTAAATAAATTAAATCACACTTGTAACTTCCTACTTATATGGCAAGCTTAGTTTACCAAATATTTTAAATTAATTTAATCATTGTCAGTAATGAAATACTAAAATATAGTCTATTTACCATTTTACTTGAGGGAATAAAAATGAAACAAACAAAAATCATCAAACTGGAACTAAAATTATGACTATATATATATATAAAAGAAAATAAACAATACAGAATTATGTTTATTCATATATTTTTACTTTACTAAAAAGTAAAAAAAAAATCTTCAGATTTTACTGTATTTTTAATATTAGGTACCCATAAATAAAAATGTATGAAATGCTCATGTTTAAACAAAATTTAAGAATAGCCAAAATAAGAGTCATAGATCACATGACCCTATTATCTTAAGCTTGTAAATTATAAACAATGAGGATTGCCAATTCCTCAACAAGCTTTGTGATAAATGCTCAGCCAGAGAAAGCATTTAAAATATAAAAATATTTTTTGAATATGAGCACCCCACACTTTTAATTGTGGTTTCATAACAGTAAGAATACTATGAAAGCCTGACTTTTTTTAGTGAATTTATGTAAATAGAAACATTTATTTAATAGTTTTTAATATTTTTCTTTATTTTATACTTCAAAAAACAGTTTTCTCTCTAAGCATAATATACATATTGCTCTCAAAATTCTCAAATTTGCTCTTGCTGTTTAAAGCTTTCTTATTCTTAAATATTTTTACTGTGATATTGGAACAGAAATGAAAATTAAAATGTAGAATCATTAACAATGAAATAAAACATTCAATACTACATTGTGATATAGTTTTTTACATGTAGATCAACTCATTATTTCAAAATATTATTATGAGATGAATCGTATACATATTACAAGTTCAATCTCATATTAGTATCCGATTTAATAACCATATGTTGATATTTGGAAGGATGAGTTTTAAAAAGTCCTATTACAATCTTAAAAGTTGTATAAAAAAACTTTAGAGTAATTAGTGTTATTAGATTGATAAAAAGTTGGCAATAAAATAATAAAAATAATAAAGAAATTGAAAGAGAATAGTAATGATTAAATAATTTTAAATAATTAGAAATTCATCACTTGTGTTCAAGATACTGAAATTTATTATTGATAAGACATTATTTATATTTAAATTTTGAATAGTTTAGCAATATTTTTAATTAGAAAAAGTCTTAAGTGCATATATCTATCAACTGTTATATTAATTTTAAAAGTGTTTTAGTTTTAAAACGTAAATAAACAAAAAATGAAATTGATTAAATATTTAAAATTCAACTATTAGATACAAATATTACATAAAATCCTTTTGTTTATTTTGATATTTAGTTTACATTTGTTTTTATTAAATGCTTTTATTTCAGTTTGAAAATCTGTTTGTTTGTTGGTGTAAATTTTGTAAATTTTTGAATCATTTTTAAGTTAGAATAAAAATTTAAAATTGTGGTTTAATAGATTTTAGTAGAATTGCTTCAAACTTGGTACATAAGTAATAATACCAAGCAAATCAATATGGGACATGAATTTTTTGTTAGGTCACTTAGTTTCTTAGATATGGAATGGAGAGTGGGAAAGTATTGAATATTTTAATGTCAAATCTAAAAAAATGTTTTAAAATATTAATAGGTTTTAAATAAAACTTGTGTGAGAGTGCTTTCAATTTAATAATATTTTAAAATCAACATAATAGATTTAATTTCAATAGAATTGATTGAAATTTAGTTAGTAAGCAATAAATACCAGGTAAATCAATATGGAACACTATTTTTGATAAATAACCTTGTTTTTTAGAAATGGAACAGAGGTCAGAAAAAACTGATTTTAAAACTGTAATGTATTTTAAGTAAGGCTTGCATGAGAGTATAAAAGTCACATTTTTTTATAAAGTTTGATAATAAGACCATAGGAAAATTGAATGTGATATCAGAAAACAAATTAATGATTTCATAAGTATTGTATTAATATCTTATGAATAAAAGGTAAAAGAAATATCAAATGCTAAATATCATAAAATAAAAAATAGATAAACATGTGATATTTCATAGTATTACAACAAAATCATTGTAGTTAAGAAAGAAAACAATAACCTATATTTTGAATCTTCTTATATTTTGAAGCATAATCTATAAGGGATAATGAGTATAAATCAAATCCATAAAAAGGAGACTGATTATTTATAAATACACATGATTTTGTTATATAAGAAATAAAGTTAAATATAACAACAACACTCAATTGTGTATGAGAAGGGAGTTTTTAATTTTAAATATCTCATTATAATTAAGAGGAATAGAAATGTTCAAATGTTTATACATGTCACTGTATTATACTGTTATAGAATGTTATTAATATTAGTATTTATTAAGTTACTTAGTAGTTTAAATAATTATTGAAAGATCTTGTAAATAATATTATTAAAGTTAATATTATAAAATTTAAATTAAGTATTTAGAGTTGCATTTCTTTAGTTAAAATCATCATCAGGAAATATGAATTGTAATATATACATTAACCAAAATATATAGTTTAAGATTTGGAGGAGAAATTAATTCTATACAAGATATTGTATAACAATTATTTGAGAAAACATTTCTTAAATGGGATCTTAATCCTTGATCACATAAGTTGTGGAAAAAATATATTGAAAATTTATTAAAGTATATTTATTTATAGAAAATCAAAGTATAAATTAGTTATTATTTAGAGTTATAAATTATAACTACAATTTAGATAACAACATGTATTTATTATTAAGTATTAGGGAACATAAGTATAAAATAGTAGTAAAATTTAATTATAGATTAAGATTATAAATCTTTTTTGATTGATACACTATCTAGTTAAGTAAAATCCCTCTCAATATTTTTCTAGGCGGACTAAAGAGCTAATTAAAAATCAATGATAATCCTGAGGTCTCATTATTATTATTATTATTATTATTATTATTATTATTATTATTATTATTATTATTATTATTATTATTATTATTATTATTATTATTATTATTATTATTATTATTATTATTATTATTATTATTATTATTATTATTATTATTATTATTATTATTATTATTATTATTATTATTATTATTATTATTATTATTATTATTATTATTATTATTATTATTATTATTATTATTATTATTATTATTATTATTATTATTATTATTATTATTATTATTATTATTATTATTATTATTATTATTATTATTATTATTATTATTATTATTATTATTATTATTATTATTATTATTATTATTATTATTATTATTATTATTATTATTATTATTATTATAAAAACCGGTTTAGACTTTTCTTTCAATATTCCAACATTTAATACTGCAGAATGTATTTTATTAACTTTGAGACTCCCTAAATGTGTGCTTTCTATTTTGGCTATATATAGATCATGTACAAGTAAAGTTTTGGATTTTGTTACTGAACTTGATTCTTTGTTATTAGATTTGGGTTCAGAATCTGCTGTTTTAATGGGTGATCTAAATATTGATTTGTTAAATAATGCTTGTAAGTCTACTATAGATTATTTAAATTTACTTTATAGCTATGGATTTAGTCAAACGCTTTTTTCACCTACGCGTATTACTCCTATATCTCAATCTCTTTTAGATCATATTTTTGTTAGATTAAGCCGCAGTTTATTTTCTGATTCGTCTCTTTCTAAATTATTTCTTACAGATCATTTTGCTACTGAATTAAAAATATTGAATTGTATGGATAATATTAATGTTTGTGCATATGTTGAGAAATTATCTTTTTCAGATTGAATTATTTATTATCTGTTCAGAATTGGGATGAGATTTTTATGATAGATAATGTAAATGATGCATTTTTGGGGTTCCAAGCTATTTGTTTAGATTTAATTGCTAAAGCAAAGTTTCATTTAAAATTGACAAGTAAGAATAGAAGAAGATCTCTTTGGGTGACAGATGCGCTGGTATGTAAAATTAATCAGAGAAATGTATTAAAATCTTTGGATGGCTCATCAGATGTTTTAAAAAAACTTAATGTTGAAATTAAGTCTGATATTAGAAAGTTGAAGTTTAGATATTATCAAGAATTTCTTAGTGATAAAAATGTTTCTTTGAAATGGAGAACAATAAATTCTTTGATTAAAAAATCTTCTCCTGATCGTATTAAATGTATTAAATATAATGAAAGTTTAATTGAGTTACAGAATAATGAAAAATATTTAGCTGATCGGTTTAATGAGTATTTTGTAAATTTATCGATGCGTGATGTGCCTGAGCAGATTTTGTCTTCTTATTCAAGTTTGAATTCTTTTTTATATTCTGATGTTTCTGAATCTCAGTTGTCTGTAGCAATTGATAGTTTAAAAAATGTCACTTCTTTTGGACTAGATGGTATAACACCTAAGATGCTTAAAGAAAATAAGGTTGCATTTTTGCCTATTTTAGTTCATTTATTTAATTTATCTTTGCAGTCTGGATCATTTCCAGAATGTCTGAAAGTTAATGTTATTACTCCTGTTTATAAAAAGGGTGATTCTACTCTTATGGTCAATTATAGGCCAATTGCTATTATTTCTGTTTTTTCTAAATTATTGGAAATGATTGTTAGGGATCAAATGTTGTCATTTCTGTTTAAAAATAAAATTTTATCTGACTATCAATATGGTTTTCTTCCTGGCAGAAGTACATTAGATGCTTTAAAACATCATGTTCAGTATTTAACATCTTCATTGGATCAGGAACTTAAAACATTGGCTATTTATCTTGATTTATCTAAAGCATTTGATTCTGTTAATCATAATATTTTGATTAAGCGTTGCTACTTGTATGGTTTTCGTGGATCTATTGGTAGTTGGTTGGAGAGTTATTTAAATGATAGGAAACAGTTTACTAATATTTATGGTACTATCAGTGATGTTGTCTTGATTAATTCTGGAGTTCCGCAAGGTTCAGTACTTGGTCCTCTATTGTTTTTAATTTATATTAATGATTTATTTTCATTGAAGTTACATTCTAAGATTTTTGGTTTTGCTGATGATATTGCTTTATCTTGCAATGCTGTTTCTTATAATCTTCTTGAAAAATTAGTGAATGAGGATTTGGACTCAATTGGTAAATGGTTGGCATATAATTCATTGTTGGTCAATTTAGATAAAACAAAAGCTATTCTTTTTTCTTACAAGCGTACTTTTTTCTCTCTTAAGATTAAAATTTGCTGTAAGTATATTTTGCATTATAATAGTATATGTACTTGTGAGAATATTCCTTTGGTAGATAATTATTGTTATTTGGGAATATATATTGACTCCAGATTGTCCTGGACAAATCACATTACCTATCTTTGTCAACGGTTACGTAATTTAAACTATATGTTTTATTATTTAGTTAAATTTCTTCCTAGGTCTGCTCTCATTTTTATTTACATTGCCTGTTATCAGAGTATTTTATCTTACAATATCATTATTTGGGGTAATGCTTCTCCACATATTTTATCTTCTTTTGCGTGTTTTGCAAAATTATACTTTGCCATTATTTTTGGTAGATCTCGTTCCTCTTCTGTTCGAGATATTTATATTGCATTTGGTTTATTTGATGTAAATCACTTATATCAATATAGAGTTATTTTTGATATTTTTTGTGCTAAACCTTTTCTGAATTCTAGAGTTTATGTTCTAAATACTCGTCTTTCTAATAAATTTCAATTACCTTTATTAAAATTTTTTAAGGAATCTAGTAGAAGACAATATGTTTATTCTGGGTCAAAGTTGTTTAATAAATTTGTATATGAATGTTCAATTGATCTGAATAATATTTCTTATATATCATTCAAAAAATATTTGTGTCAATGGTTGTGTAGTATGTATTAATTTTGGCATTTATTTTATTTATTTAATTAATTTTATTTATTTCCTAAACTGTTCTTTTGAGTTTTTGATTGTATTTTTATTTAATTTATTTTTACATGTAAATTCCACACACAAGATTTTTCTTGTTTGGAGTTTTTAAATATTTGTGATGTACTTTGTTTTATTTCATAGAATAAAAAAAAAAAAAATCAAAAAAAAAAAAAAATCAAAATTATTATTATTAGTAGTAGTAGTAGTAGTAGTAGTAGTAGTAGTAGTAGTAGTAGTAGTAGTAGTAGTAGTAGTAGTAGTAGTAGTAGTAGTAGTAGTAGTAGTAGTAGTAGTAGTAGTAGTAATACTACTACTACTACTATTATTGTTGTTATTACTGCTGCTACTACTACTGCTACTGCTGCTGCTACTTCCACTGATGCTGCTGCTGCTACTGCTACTACTTTTACTACTACTGTTACTTCTACTGCTATGGCTACTGCTGCTACTGCTATTGCTAGTGCTACTGATACTGCTATGGTTACTGCTACTATGACTACTACTATAACTACTACTACTTCTTCTACTACTACTACTACTACTACTACTACTGCTACTACTACTACTACTGTTATTTTTAATTATAATTCTATAAAAGTAATAATAATAAAAGATCAATATACAATAAAATGATAACTTCTTAATTACATTATATTAAATATAATAATTATAGATCTTTTATTATATTTTTTTAAGTATTATTGTTAGTCATATGAATATTTAGATACTTAAGAAGGAGGAGTGTTTTAGTATTCTTATGTCATTGAACAAATACTTGGTATTTGTTTAAAGTCAAAGGTATCTAATCTTGTTAATAGGATAAGTGGGTCTCATAATTGTTAATATTAATAAAACATAAGTTAAAAATAATAGACATAAAAAAAAATTAATTAAATGCTTTTATATATCATGTACTAAAAAGAAAGTAAAGTTTGTTCAATTACAATTGGGGTTTTTAGATTTAACTTGAAATAAAAGCATGGGGGTTCCACAAAATAATTGACATAATTAATTTTTGGATCCCCACCAACCCATGCTTTTATTTTAAGTTAAATCCAAAAACCCCAATTGTGGTTAAAGAAGCAATTATTTTATTTCTTTTAAGTGCATAATAGAGAAAAGCATTTAATTTAAAAACTTCTTTTATCTCTATTGTAAATTATTAATTAAAGTGTTTTAGTGCTGTTAATAAATAGATAAAGCTAGACAGTTAAAAAAAAAAACTTTAATTAATTTATAAATATTTTTAAAGTAATAATAAAAACATCTATTAAATTACTGACTTTTTAATAATAATAAAAAAATAGAATGTATTGAATTAAAAATATTCAGCCTTTTATAAACATTAATTTACTAAAAAAAATAATGTTTAAATATGAATAATAAAATACTAAGTGCAATATAAATTGCATGTAAAATAATATTTTTTTTTAAATATAGTAAATAATGTTTTTAAAATATTTTTCATTAAAATATACATATAATACAAGTTACTTTATTGCACATGTTAACAGAAAAATTAAAACAAGGTTAAAACTGTAGATATTATGCATATGGAGATAAAGGCTGATAATTTTGTAACTAGATAATGTTAATAAACACTCCTTTTAAAATTAAGCATAATTATTTAAAAAATTCATAGAAATAAAGTAATATTATTAGTATTATTATTACTAATGCATAAGTTTTTGAAGTATATATATATATATATATATATATATATATATATATATATATATATATATATATATATATATATATATATATAAACATTAAGAACAAAATTAAAAAATATGGTAGCATTGAAAAGAATATAAATTAAAAGTATATTATTAAAAAAAGGGGTGGCAGGGAGTTAAACTTAGAAATAGAAAGATAATTTTTGCAATTATAAAAAAAATTTTAATAAAAAAATCATATTTTAAAAATGTATTACATTAATTATAATGGAAATCAAAGCGAAAATCCTAACTATAAAAGAAAATAAGGACAAATATATGATGTTTTACTAATTTAAGTAGTTATATTGATTAGTAAATAAAGGGGATTTGAACTCAGACTTTCAAGCAATCTTCAACTATCCACTCTATCTAATACTACTGCTACACATGGACATATACATGTAGAAAAAATAAATAACAATCAATATACGTATTTCATGCTGAACCAGCACTCATCAGTTGATCTAGATTATCATGTCCCATATATATATATATATATATATATAGCCAGTGCTCAGTTTCCATTAAGTTAGTAAATATTTTTACTTTAATGGATAGACTTCAATCTACTCCAACCTCCAAATCTGATGTGAATTGTTCGATCTATTTTGTAGGTTTAAATGGTAGTGACAGGGAAGTATATAAGGAAACCCTTGGATGCTTTATATGCAAGATATGTTAAGAAGACAGACAAATAGCCTATATTCAATCTTTTTAGTTTTTACACAAGTACAATTAACATAGCCCTGTGTCTTGTATGTATTTTTTATGGGCAGTGTTTGATATTTTTGTATTGTTAAATGATCTGTAATAGCTGAATAGATAGCCTGGACATTATTTTTGAAGGTATTGGACAAAAATCATACCTATTCTTTCACACCGTTTCCATGTAAATTATTAAATATATTTTATACTATTGAGTTTTTACTCTAGTCATTTTTTCATGTCCTATGTATCATATCGCTATCTTAATTTCAATAGTTATTACATTATATAGCATAGTATTTTATGAAAAGTGAATAATAAATAATTTCAGATAGATGTATTGTTCTTCAAAAGGAAGTAAGATGAGTTTTTATTGTTTGGATTAATATAAAATACAAATGAAACTGAATGAGAATACTGTTAGTAAAGTAATAAAGAATCATAGTTATCTTTTCATATTTTTATTAACCTATTTTTGATGATAAAGAAATTACAGTTATTCGTGATATTCTAAATAATTTAGTTTTTTTTTTTTTTTTGATTTTTTACAAATCAGTGCATATTTTTAAAAAGATGACACATCAAAATGAATTACACAAAGTGTGATGAATGCTTGTAATTTATGAACATTTTTTTTTATTAAAAAAAAAAACATGAAATACCTATAAGGATTTTGAGAGTGGTGCCAAGCAAAATTACTTAATATAACATCAGCACTATTTTTGTTAAATTCAATTTTCATTTATTGAATAACCTTAAAACATATTTTTAAAATGAACATTATTTTAAGTATTTATATTTTTGTGTACATTTATTAAAGTCATATTTTGTATTTATTTAATTAGTAAACGATTTCATTAGACTATAAAGTGTAGGTTTAAATTAACATTTTATTTTATATTATGTATGATAAATAATAGAAGGCTTATTTACTTTCTGCTTGTTATATAGTTGAAATGCGTAACTCAATCTTATTTTTAGCTAAATTTATATTTTGCTAGATTTTATTTAGTAAAACTTGCAAATAGTTTTGTTTTTAATGAAAAGTGTAATAAATTTGTTAAACTTTTTTTTATATAAATCTTTGTTATTTTGATTGATTTATTCACTATCACAAATACATGATTAGCAGAATCCAAAATAAATATGATACATTTGCACAGTATGAATCCAATTCATGATATTTGAATATTTTTTCTTTTGCAATAATATTATTATATCATAATTGATTACACAATTTACTTCATAGAACTTAATATTGTTTGTTGCCACATATTTTCATATTATACCATATTAATATGCCACATGAGAAAAAAAATATATTATTAATATTATTGTTATTATCATTAGTTATCATAGTATTAAATAGTAGATAGGATTAATAATTAATTAATTAGGAGCAGGAATATTATTATTTATTATTGTTATTATTATTGTTTAGGCGTAGTTAGGAATAATACAAAATCCTTTATCATACTTGACTACAGGAGATTATAAATTAGTTAGATTTGTTTTCAATAATCTGAGATGATTGTAATTAGATTTTAGTAAAAGAGATTAGAGTTTATTTTAGTAATATTATACTAAATTACTTATTATCTTTAACTTCTTAAGAATACTATGAATTTATTATTATTTAAAATAAAGGGGATAGAGTTCTTATGCCATTGAGATTTTATCCTGTAGAATATAGGCTCAATATAATTCTTTATTGTTTTACCTTCACTAAATTGTCTCATGATTTTATTGGTATTTTATTAATTTAATTTTCATCAATCAAACCATATATTCTTTATTAATTAGTTAGAGCTAGTCAAATGGTAGAAATTATTATAGCATATCTTTATTATTGATTATATTAAGATTATAAGTATTTTAACAGAAGCATTATTATTTTATTTGAGCTAATTTTATTTTCTATTTATTTTATTGACCAGAAGGTGATGGTACAATATATATATATATATTAATTCAGTATTAATAAAAAAATAATGTTAAAGGTTTCCATAGGAACCAAAAACATAATTAATATAATAAAGAGAGAAAAGATAGAGCATCAAAATATTAATGGTTTTAGAGATATGGAATTGGAGAGTGGAAGTAAAAACCAAGAGGATTAAAATTCAGTCTTATAAAAAATATTAAAAATAAGATTATAAAGTAAGAAGTAAAATGAAAAAAAAGAATTGTTTTGGGTCAGAGCATCTGTGTTAGAAAGGACAATGGAATGACATAAAAATATATAAAAAAAGAATAATTAAATATATTATAAAATAAAAAAAGTTTCTTGTGAGTTTGACTGGATGCTGAAAGAGTCTAATGGAACATTGAAAATGCTTCAATGCTTGTGGTTTTTAATGGATGCATATGAGTCTGATCCTTTTTAAAAGAGCTAGTGGTGCCTAAAAATTTGAGTGTGTATTGAAAGATCTAATTCTAATTAATATGACTGGGTATTGAAAGAACTAGAGATGCTTATAGGTATAACTGGAAGGTAAAATATCTAAGATTATTGTAAGTCTGATTTAACATAAATTAACTAAGAATGTTGTAAACTTGAATTGATAATGAGTGAACTATGGATACTTGAGAATTCCAGTGGGTATTGATAAAAAAATTAGTGATTTTATGATTACACATTGAAATAACTACAAATAATTGTGATTCTGACTCAGTGCTAAAGTATCCATATTGCTTATAAGTCTGACAGTGTTGAAAAAAATAAGGAAATGTATGTTTGTGTATAGAAATAGTTAAACATGCTTACTAATCTGACCAGATTGTAACAGAACTAGGTATATTTGTGAATTTGATTAAATGTAGAAAGAACTAAAAATGTTTATAAATCACCAGTATTGGTGATCTAAAGATGTGTGTAAATCTTTTCATATATTCAAACACTAAGATTGAGTATGAATCTAACTAAATATTGAAAGAATTATTGATGCTTGTTAATATGTTTGCATGTTGAAAAAATAAGGGTGCTTCTGTAACTGATGGACTATTGAAAGAGTTATACATGCTTGATAATATAATTAAATGTTAAAAGACCATGAGTTTATTATGATTTACATTGAATGTTGAAATAACTTTGGGTTATTGTGATCTGACTGAATGCAGAAAGAGTTAAAATTTATGGGTGTTTGAGTAAATGTCAAAAGAGCAAAATATGTTTGAGAATCCAATTGCTTGTGAATTTCAATGGATGTTGTATGGGACTGATAGATTATTAATAATAATTATTTTATGTAAAAAATAACTTTAGCCTTTATTAAGTTACAGAATTTTTACTAACTATGTAGGAAGTATCTTTCAGTGCAGTGATAATATAATTGGCTTGGGTGCCCACAAACTGATTAAAGCTTTTTTAAGTCAACCTATATCCAAACAATTCTATTAACTATTTAATATTGTTTTATTAAATGGATATTTGACACAATCTAACAATAGGACTATTGTATAAAACAGAGAACATTAAACTAATATAAACACTATTTTCCAGTGCTTTCAACTTATTTGAGTCCTTATCAAGGCTGTATAAAAATTGTTACTCTTTATTAAATAATAAACTAAAACATTTCATTATATTGATCAGGAACAACTAATTGGATAACTAGTTAATTTTGCATTAATAGAGCTAGAATAATTTTTATAGCATATGTCTCCTTGATCTTGCATTTTTTATCAAGTGTTTCATACATTAACCCACTCAACTCTCATGAATAACATACATGCCCTCTAATACTTTGATGAATATAAAAAAACTAAATAAACTGTATCATTCTCCATCACCTTTTTAGATCTATATTTATAAATACAATACTTAATATTTGTCCTGGTTTCACCAATATATATATATATATATATATATATATATATATATATATATATATATATATATATATATATATATATATATATATATATATATATATATAGTGCTTTTATCCTTATTTCTAGTTATCTGCTTAGAATTGTTTATTAACCTATTAAGGTTAGGTGGAGATCCTTCATGCAACCTGAAATCTTGGCCTAAAAAATTTATTATCTATTTGTTAATATTAGGAATAAAATCTAAAGACATCCATGGCTTATTTTTCATAATTACATTAGTACTATTACGTCTTCTATAATATTTTAACACAAGTGATCACAATCTTTGCTTATTATATTAAACTTTTATATTCTGCATATAACAATCTACATTATCTTTACAAAATGCTTCCTTTGAATATAGCCACTGACTGCACATTAAAAAACCCCTAAAACCAGCTACCTTGTGTATTATAAGAACAATACACATTTTCTATGTTCAAAGCAATCATTTTGTAAAGATAATATACATTATTATACATAGGATTTGATAAAAGTTGAGTGTAATATGCAAACATTGTTATCAATTGTGTTAAAACATTTTAAAAGATGTAATAGTACTAATGTAAGTGTGAATAATATATTAACCATGAATGTCATTAGCTTTTATTCCTAATATTAACAAATATATAATAAAAATTTTAAATCAAGATTTCAGGTTGTCATGGAGAATTCCACTTAATCTTAATAGGTTAATAAACAATTTTAATATAATAACAAGCAAAGAAGATAAAAGCAGTGTTAATTATTCTATTGAATGCCCATAATCAGGTTGTAGTAAAATATATATTAGTGAAACTAAGACAAAAATTAAATACCATATTCATCAATATATATATATATATATATATATATATATATATATATATATATATATATATATATATATATATATATATATATATATATATATATATATAGACAATGGAGGATGATAAAATTTATTCAGCTTTCAAAATTCATCAAAATATTACAGGATGTATATGTTATTTATGAAAAATTAGTATGTTAATGTATGAAACACATGATAAAAATGTAAGATCAAGGAGTCATATTCTTCAAAAAAAATTATTCTGCTTCTATTAATGCGAAGTTAACCAGTTTTTTATTAGTTGTTCATGGTTGATATAATGAAGTGTTTATTACTTAGTAGAGAATAGGAATTTTTATACAGCCTTCATAAGGACTCAAATAAATTGAAAATGGTTGGCAATAGTGTTTTTTTATTATTTTAATGTTTATCTGTTTTATACAATAGTCGTATTGTTAGAAAATAACATAAGTATTTGACTTATTAGTAAATGGATATCCAGTTATTCCTAGCTAGAGGGCAAATCAAAGATGAAAAATCATTCAAAATTTTTTTTTTATTTAAAAAGCAAAGAATTTTTATTAGGCAATATTTTTTTTATAAACTTGAATAAAATAATAAAGTTTATCATCACAGAACAGACAAGTACAATGGTGTATAAAATACAAAAAGTACATTTTGTACATACCTAGCACAGACATACAATAGTGAAATATAAAAAAAATGAAATTATCTACTTATAATGGGGTCAGAAGAGAGACCTAGATTAATGTAGCATTAACAATGTTTTCAGTACAAGTGTGCTGTCTCTGATTTTAATTTTTGAAATTTTTTTGTGAAATAATAATTTTCTAGATGTATGATTAAAATAAAAATGGTATCTTAGGAACCTAAGGGTAAACATAAGAAAAATAGTAACCCTAATTGAAGATGGAAAAGATTTCATGCTATCAATGAGAGTACAAATAAAAGAAGCATGCAATTTAGTAATTGACTCGATATTTCGATATGTAAGAAAAGCAGGGGAAGAACAGAAAATGTATTGTTTCTTTAGGCTTATGACAAAAAAACAAAGGATGTCAATGTTAGCATTATTATTTTCTGTGATAAGAAATGACTAGCAAGCAGAGCTTTTAAGTTTATTTTGACAAAAAAAAAGTGTGGCATTTTAGTTTCAGATATCAGAATTTGAATTTTTAGATTATCTGTTTATTGGTGATAGTAAGGAGAAATGGGGCTGGTTGAGATTTACTAGCATTCTGAATCATTTTGTAAGCTTCCCAAAATAGTATTTTCCTAAAAAATGTGTGATTATTAAGATAAAAATAAGGAGCTATAGATTGGATTAAGAATTGAAAAAAAATAATTTTACTGTGTGGATGCCTAAAATAATGATGACTAGATCAAATTTCATAGTATTAGGGTAAGCAGAGAGTCAAATTTAAAAATATGATCAACTGACCTGGAAAATAAAAGATAGGGATTAAGTAAAGGGAGAGATCATTGTTTTTGGCATGCTTCTATAACTTTCTAATATCAATTGCAACGGGGCTTTTTTTCCAAATCGGTGTAAAGTCAATTAATCTTCTTGAAGGCATTAGTATAGTTATTAGTATAGTTAATAATCGACATATAGTAAGACATTTTTTGAAAAAATCAGGATATTAATAAGAAAGATTTTTGCGTAAAGGGAAAGGTACGCTTTAGACAATAAAATAAAAATCTTTCAAACTTTTATAATCCAGTAGTTTGATTAGTCGGATGAGCAGAAATTGTTTTATCTATAGAGAGGCGTTTGAAGGTTTTCTGACCTTTAAATGGATATTTAAAAATAAAGATCTAAAACGCACTTTTATTTATTAAAATTATTTAATTGTTGTAAAAGTAAATTGAAAACTATAATCTTCGAAATAAAAGTTTTGGAAAAATAATTTCTTTACAAAAATTTAATTTCTTATAAATGACTTTTTCTTAAATTTATTTCTCTTTTCTCATCTCTCACAAAAATTTGATTCACATATTAAAATAATTAGAAATTGCATTAATGAAAAAAATTAATATTTATATCAATTATTAATTTTCTTTACAGAAAAAATTAATAATCACTACTTTTCAGATAAAATGTCAAAGAGATAAGTGATTATTTTGGCTGACAGTTCTTTTCACTTCTATTGAAAACGTGAATTTAATTGGAATTTATCAAATCACGTGATTCTATTTTATACAGTTTTGTTTTCTTTATTTTCCTATTTCAATTTAGCAAATTGTTTGAATATGGTTTTTGTAAATAAACTTTTTATCATATTAAAAAATGTAAGCAGCTGTGATTATGATTAAAATTTAGTCGAATAAAAAGGAGAAAATTATTTTTTGTCAATATATGGCGAATGTTTTTGCGACAGATATATTGTGAATGCTTTGTGTCAGATATATTTTCATTAGTTTATATATATATATATATGGTAAATATAAAAAGTCATCAATATGCCTTATTGCATAATATAATGTTTCAAAATTAATACACACGTCATAAGCATTATGCATATAAATTTTCATTAGTGATTTAATTATTTACATAAAAATAATTAGTCTTTCTACAGATCTGAGACTGAATTTAATAAAACATATGATAAAATAAGTAAAAATGAGTTTATATAAATTTAAAACTAAATACAATCTGATTTCTATATAAAATGTAAATCACATATGTTCCACCAATATTATTAATAAAATGTATAAAGTGTTTACTTGTACTTTTGTATCTCATCATTATCTCTAGAACTGTGTTATTTATATATTACACTAATAATAACTGTAACTAAATAATTAGGCAATTATTACAATGTTTATTTAAATAATGCAACAGTTCATAATCATACTGTTATGAATGATTGAGAATTATCTTATGGCAAAAATTACACTTTGTTAGAGTATTCCAACATTTTAAAAATCACTGGAAATACTTTAATAGAGCATTAGATATTAATTTATAAGCACAATGCAATTCCTATTGGAGGTTAATCCTTCATGACACTTAATATGATGATTTGATAAAAAAAAAAGTCATTAAGCACATTTGATAATCCAATTCAGATATACTAAGCATGACAATCCATTTTAGGATGTCTGCTGATCACTTTAATATTTGTCATATGTTCATATTGTGGTATTTATGATCATAAATTTATTTTTAAATTACTGACATTGAATTGTAGTTTTTCATATACAAAGAGTGATTTAACCCTTATGAGAACACTTGTACATTTGTATCCATATGGTTGGCTTTTATCATGCATTTTTAATAGCAGTACATTATTAATCATTTAGTTTATATACACTAAAGTTATTTTACTATATAGTTTAGATTGTTTTAGTACCTAATAAGATCTAGCAAATAAATTATATGCCATAAATGAATTAACTTAATTGATTTTCTTTAATAATCTGACAATTTCTCCAAAAGTTGTGAAATTTGTACACATTTATACATGTACTTACATTTACTAATTAAAGTTTTGTCTTTCACTAATCTATGACAAGGTAATCCACAGTTTGACAAGAAACCTCATTGAAATTATACCATAAGCAATTGTATAAAGTTTTCATTAATAGTTGAAAGCAATAAATTACATTTTCTTGAAAAATAATATTTACTGATAATCTTTTTTGTTGCTGTTTATCTATTTTAGTTCAAGGCGAGAATGAAATTTTACCAGTTAGGCAAAATGTTTAGTGTGAGTATGTCTGCTCTTACATTATGATGAAGATTGTCAGAAAATGATTATTTTGAAATTTAATTTGATTGGACTTTTTATGCACTGAATTTTACAAAGACTGATTGTATTTTCTCAAGCACTGCTATTTATAGTCTTTGATCAAATGATATCTTAATTGGTGATGATTTCCCAAAATATATTTTTTTGCTTTTTCTGAGAAATCTTCAAAAATCGTCACAGTGATACAGAAGAAGCAGATGAATAATATTGTCTAATTTTATTTTAAGTGGCAAATTTTTCTAGACACTGAACAAAATAACAGAAAATAAAAAAAAATATTAAACTTTTCAATCACATTTTTTTTATCTGACTCAAAAATAAGAAAAATGTAAACTTCCCAATTAAACAGGCAAAATATGTCTAAATCCACTAAAATGAAGGCAATTGTGAAACCCAATACAAATTGTAATATTATTTGGCTGAATGCTTCCAAAATGTTTCATCATCTCCTAATCATAGCAATTGGATTGTTTGAGCATGATAGTAAATGCATGCAACAAATATTTAAATAAATGCAAAGTGGATTAGACAGACAAATAATAATTTGTAAAATCACTTTAAAATTCTCTGATATGTATTCTTATTAAATTAATTATAAATACCTTCTAATTAAATTACATTATATAAATAACTTAATTTACCAATTTTATAAATTGTAAAATTGACTTAAGTCCAAACAAATAAATCTCATGCACACACACATATATTTTATATTAACTTTTATCTCTATTGTCTCAACTAAATGTAATCTTAATTGTAATTATTGTGATATAGTTATTGTAGAATCTACTTTAAAATATTCTGTTTTCTTATGATTGATTTATTGCATTCTATTCTGTATATCTTTTTACAATATTCTATTTGTACATAAAATTCAATTGTGCTTTTCAAAAAATAGTAATAATAAAAATACAGATGCATATATTTTATATATGAATTGATTAATAAAATCTGCTTAGAAGACAGCCACCTTTAAATACTTTCTAAAATTATATCTTATCTTTTTAGGGAGTAAAATGAGAATCATTTCAATTTAATTATGAGTATATTATCTGCTATCTGGCCAATAATAGGAGTAAATTTATTTGGTTTAACCAGAAAAATAAAGACATATTTTTTATACTTTTTGACTATATTAAGTTAACTACAATATTAAGTATAAGGTTGTAATATATATATATATATATATTTATATATATATATATATATATATATATATATATATATATATATATATATATATATATATAATGAACCAGATTGATTTCCGATTCAGTTGTTTTATTACTAAAATTTAAAAAGGGAAAGACAACTTAATTTTCATTAAATGTCATTAAAATGTTTTTTATTATTATTAAAAAACAAAACAAAAAAAAGCATACGTTTATTTAAACACATAGGCATTTATATTTAAAATAGTTTACTTTCACTACTTTGTTTATAAAATTGATTTTAAAATAGTTTATTTTCTCCGCCTGTTTTGATCAATTTGATTTAAAACAGGCAAGCTTGCTAATTATGTATTCCTGTTATTTTTATTTTAATCATTTTTAAAGTTAATTCTAAAAAAAAAAGCGGAGGTTTAATTGTGTTCTTGTTTTTGTTTCAATAATCCCTGGATGGAATTCTTAAATTAGATTGAGCGGGAAATTAATATTTACCCTGCCTGAGACATATAATTGGAGACTAATGAAAGTTTTCGAGGGAAATGTAGTGAGGCAAGGACAGCCCGCCAATTTCAGATAAAGGAGATTCAGTATAGAAATAGACACTTGCATTATTGCCTGCAGAGGGTCACACTGATTTGGATAGCAGTTCAGATGTTTAATTCCTGCTAAAAACTTAAACCATTATCAACAAACTTTGTTACTGTGTAAGATGGCAAAGTTTACCGCTATGAGTTTTGCCATCATTAGAATGTCTTGCTAATTTAAACAAAGGATGGACTCACACCTACCAGCTCTCCTTCAGTCATGCCATGAGCCTCTAAAATAAACACTGCCTCTACCTTGCCACTGTCAAGGGACCTGAAAATGGATTAAAGATAAATGTGCGCACTCTATGTGAACTTTGCTTTATCGTAAGATGAAATTTTCTTTTATTCTTTCTAGGGTAAATTTTTTTCATTAAATCTCCACTCAATCTAATAAATCTGTAATCTAAATTAATATTTAACTTCATATTGATTAGCTATATTTATTCTCTTTTGTTGTACTTTGCCGTGTGTCTTGGAATCTTAGTTTTAAGATTCCAAGTTTGCTTTAAGTATTGTTTATTGGAGTGTGACATGTGAATTTTTTTATTTTATGCCTCCTTTACTAAATGCTTTGGCAGTCACATATATTTTGAATGCTTACCTGTAATTATTTTAGTAGCCCAAATTAATTTTAAATACTGTGTTTGCACTTTGGCAAACCACCCAAATCTTTTGGCTGGTGACTTTGTTTTCATAGTCTTCGTTTCTTATCTCTCTGAAAGTGGAAACAATAATTGTTTTTGTTTTGTAATTTTATAAATTGCCAGCAAGAAGATAATATTTATCCCTTTTGTAAATTACAGGTGAGAGAAACTTTTGCTGCTAAAGCATTTATAGCTTTCATATTTTCATACTCATATGCACTCTCCGATAGATTTATTTTGTATTTACGTGTATAGTTTAAAATTTATCAGAGCCTGTACTCAGAACTTGGGTCATAAATTTATTTTTTATTATAATTATTGGTAATTCATTTCTTTAAATGCTGGGGCAGACATTACTGATTTTCTTATGATTTACTTGTCTCCTATTGAGACCATTAATTCTTAGATTAGTTTTGTCAATCATTTGATTGGGGAGTCGCCATGTTTATTTGTTTGTTTTCCATTCATTCTGAAGCATATTTGTTGTGGTTCTTGAGGTAAATTCATCATCTTTGCTTTAAACGTAGTTTTAAGATGCAGCTTCTATGACATTTTGGATCCCGACACATTTGTTTTTGGGGTCTAGAAAAGCTCGCTAGTGCTGGTTTTGTTGATTTATTTCAAGAACATGTTGTTTTCATACCTGTGAATGGGAAGACCAACATTTAGAGGACTTCTCTTCTGCTGAATGAAATTGCTTCCTCCTGGTAGAACTTGTTATTAGAGAGTCGATAAGTCTTCTAGAGCAATGTGTTTAGTCGTTCTAGTACATGCCTGAGATAACCCTATTGATTTTCATATAAACTTTTTCTTACAAGTTGTTTTGCTTTTAAATAAAAGTTTATTCAATTTTAATTTGGCTGATGTTTGTCTTTGTGATTTGATTTCTCAACTGTCTAAACAATATTTAAGATATCTTGTTTCTCCCTAAGTTTAGCCTGGTACATTTTGATTCGCATATCCTGTCCAACCTTAAAATAAATGTCTAGTCCCAATTTTTGGGCTAGTGGCACCCTCATGGTCAGGATATGTGAAGCTAAAAGCTTTTGTCCAGCACATAGGATAGTAATTTTAG